>PVJX010032305.1:0-20543 GCA_004027295.1 Dolichotis patagonum | reverse complement strand
TTATACTGTCTTATTATGACTGATCTTATTTGAATCTGGTTTGTTAGAGTGCTATCTTATATTGACTGATTTTATTCAAATCTGTTATGATTGATAGCATCAAGTCTAAGAGTATAGGCAACTACACTGAAGATGACAAGATTCACTAAGATACCCACTCTGGTTTGATTATTGCCTGCTTTTGAAGTCTTATAATATCCCCAATGCTTTGTTTTTATTAATGTTGTTATATACTGCTGAAACGTCATGGTAACCATTGTAGATCACCTTGTATTGTGTTTTTATATGACTTTTTGCTTCATGCTTTTCTAGGAATTGTTTTGTTTTTCCCTCTAATAGAGAAAGGATAGATATACACGTAGAAACTCATGCATGTGTAGAGCTTATAAACAGTTTACAAGAACCAACTATATAATGCATGTTGAAATGAACAACTATTTTTAAGACAAAGAGACACTACAGTATCCAGTGCTGACTCCATAATGTCATGATGTGAAATCCAGCAATGCTATCATTCTTTGTTCAAAGTGATTTTAGCTTGTTTTGTTTTGTTCAAGTTCAACACACATGAAGGTATGGACAGCTGTGTTGAAGAGAATGGAGACACTATGACAGCCATTCTTGGCTTCCCTATTGTCTGGTGTTGAAGACCTGAAACGTCCTCCTCATACCGCTTAGATGAGTTCCATACTATGTTGTTTCATGTGAACTTCCTGTATGTGACAATAGACAACTATGAGGAAGAAAACAAGTGTTAATATGATAGAAAGTGAATATCTCCGATTGTCAAGCTTTGAAATTTATGTCTCTTATCTATTGTGGTGTTTAATTTTACCCTTATGATATAATTGCATGTATGTTTGAGTGTGTAAGATGGATGACCATATTGCTGTTTTTGTCAGATCATGGAGCAGAACTGTTAACAGCGTCACTGTTTGAATGTATACTTTGCATGTTTTAATTATGTAATTTGAACAACTATTTCCAAGATGTCAGTATTTAATTTGTCAAGTAATTATTTCTTAGTGGGTTTTTTTTTTTTTGGTTCTTTTCCCTTTTTCCTTGGAATTCTGTATTGTTGATACCCTTTATTCTATTTTGTTTGTTTTTTTCTCTTTAAATAAAAAAAAGTGTCTTCTCACATGCCCAGACTTAACTTTATATATTTCTATTAGTAAGCTAGAAAAAAGTAATAAATGATTAACAAGAATATATAATTGTGTCTGAAGTGTTACTGTAGCAAGTCTGCTTGCTTATTTTTTGCTTGTCTATTAAGGATAACCTTTAACATTGGCCAACCCTGGAACATGGTCCTTGGAATGTTCTTCGTGTCAGTGATGTTTTTGGCACATACACCTGCAACATACTAGTCTGTGAAGTTGCTTTAGACAAACATCAAGGTTGATAGTATGCACCTTGGTAGGTCCTGAGTTTTGGCTGCCATCTCTGATTGCATCTCTAATTGAATATGTGTACATGAGTGAGCCTCCCTACAAAGTCAGTGGACCCTACGACCCAATTGGGCTTCAGTGAGCAGAGATATTTCACGTAGGTCTATAGTGTGATCCTAGAGATAAAGAGAGAATTCCTATGTGGCTCTGGACAAAGGGTATATGAAGTATAAGTTGGCTTTCTCTGGACACTAGATATAGGTCTTTTTCCTATTTCTTTTGTTCTGTATCATTTGCTGTAATAAATCTTAGCTGTATATATAAAACCTGCTATTTAGTCTTCCAATTTCTCCGGAGATTATCGAAGGAAATAACTTCATATATAGTACTAACAAAATTTAAAACCCAATTTGTCCACCTGTATCTTGATTAGATTCACTGAAAAAAATAGTAACATGAATAACTGCTGTATGTTGGTTTAGAGTAAATTAAAGGTTTGGTCAGGAGACACTTAAAGTCTTAGTAGGGATATAGGACACATTGGGGAAATATTTATGGATTTTAGTGTAAGTTAAAGAATTGACAGTAAATACAGAAGGAAGGTGGAATTAAAGAGAAAATTAAATTAGTAGTCAAGCAAGGTTAATGAAAGTTAGTGGGTATTTAAAAGACATGTAGGACCACATTTCAAATAATAACTTTTGTTTTCCCCATGTATGTTTTAGCAGTATATAAAAAATTGAAAAATTTTCCCGAATTTTATCTAATATATTCTGAGTTTAACCCAAGTCTGACTGAATTGTTTGTATGCAATCAAAATTTGTACATCAAAATATAAGTTTTGTATTATAAGGGGTTTGTTTTGTTTTGTTTTGTTTTGTTTTTTTGTACCAGGCATCAAACTCACGACCTAGCGCTTGCCAGGCAGATGCTTATGCCTCTGAGCTAAATCCCCAGCCCCTTGTATTATAAGTTTTTGTAAGCCATCTAGCTATGAATTTCAGCTGTGGGTTAATATTATGTATTACTGTTCTAAAAACTCCACATCAATTCTTATAAGCAATCAATGGTGTCTGCTAATTACTTCAATAATTTACCTAATCTGCCTATATCTAAAGCAGTTTTCCAGAATGATACATGTAGTTTTGACACGTGTAAGGGGCAGACTCCAAGCAGCCCAGATTAAAAATGAACTTTGAATGTTCTACTTCTGGAAATAGCCAAATAGCTCCTGTCAAGTCAGTGTTCCCCAAATAACTATAAATTCTGGGCAAAATATTACAGGTTACCAAATGGTACTAGAGAGCACAAAAAGAAGACAAATTTTAGAAGGAAGTCGAACCCTTGAAGAAGGGAATGGCAGTTTGTGAGCTTTCTATAAAAATGTCATTGAACTTGAGGGCAGGCCCCAGTCCATACCACTAGGATGACCAGGTACGTAAGGTCCAGTTAATGTGCACTACTTTGATATCTGGTGAAATCAAAAGAGCCTGGAATGGCCTAATTATAAGTTCCTGACCACAGTATGTTTCTCAGCTCAAGAACTCCAGGCACATTTGCTGCGTATCCCTGAGTAGCAGTCTTTTTTCTCTTCCAGTTTGTGGAATTATTCAACCAAACCAATCACATTCTCCCTCAGGAACTAAGAACTACTCATCCTTTTAATACTGGGAAGCCTGCTTTCCTCAGCCTTTGGTTGTCTACTATTTCTAGCTGCAACTCTCAGATGGCGGAGGAGAAATCCCAGGAAGGGGAAATCTACAGAGGAGGTGTCTAGAAGTACACATAGAAATCACAGAGATCTAACTCTTAAAGTATGCCTGCCCAGAGCAGACTACACAGCCCAGATAAGTCCAAAAGAATTGACCTAAGGTAAGAGTTTGACTTCATTCAAGTGTCTAGGATAAAATCTAAAATTGCTAAATATGTGGAGAAATGGGAAAATGTGACTCAAAAGCCAATTTTTTATGCACAGATGAACCAGATATTGGAATTAGAGACAAAGATTTTAAAGCAATTACTAGGTTGTGGCCATAGCTCAGTGGTAGAGCTTAGCATATCATTTAAAAAATGGCATAATTATGCTTAGGACTTAGAAGGAAATACTCGCAATAAATAAAAAGATGGAAATTTAAGAAAAAGGAAACCATTAAAAAAAAAACCCCTAAAGGTAGTGCTAGAACTGAAAAGTATATTTGAAATAAATAATAGATTTAAGGTCAGAGTAGAAGTAAAAGAAACTGATCATAGAGCAACAGAAATTATTCTATCTAAAAATCAGAGGGGCAGTAAAATGAGCAATGCTTCAGTGACCTGTAGGACAATTTCAAAGATCTAAAATACCTGGAGTTTCAGAAGGAGAAGGGAGAAAACACGGGAGAAATAAAGGGCCTATATCCATGTCAGCTGCTCCTACCATAAACACTTATCCTAGACAGATTGCTCCCAAAAGGTGACAGCGAAGATTGAGGAAGAGAGAGATGAGTACAACCACAAGGAGACAGATGAGAACTTTTCTGAGAAACTATGGGGTCTGACAGATATATCCCTGAAAGGGTCTAATCTGCTCCTGCAGCAATTTTTCTCATGTATGTGGCTCAAAAGATATACAAGTCTTGCAGAATAGTCCTGTAAATTGAGATCACTTCCTCTGTGATCCTGGTTCTTGCTGCCTTTGAGACAGAAATTGCAAATGGATCAACAACTGAAGCAAGGGTAAATTTAGGGCCTAATATATGGCTGTCAGGAGGAATTGCCAGGGTTCTACACTTACTTTCTGGAAAGAACTAGATTATTACTACTATACTTGACCCATGTTGGCGGGAGAAGTTTGAAACTCAGTAGTTCTTGAACTGCTGATTATTTGAAAATTTAAAAACTTTAGCACATTGATCTGTTTAAACTTGGTGCAGAGAATTGTCTTATGGAGATACCTTTAAATTAACTGTGCTCTTCTAACCCTCTCATGACATTGTTTCTGTCCTCAATCATATTCCTTGGTAGCAAGGTGAAGGGTTACTCCAGGTTGACCACCCTACCCCCTTTCAGTAATTGCTCCTAACCAGTTCATCTCTATCCCATTATGGGGTAGGAACTGATGTCAGTGAAAGTGTTGCACTTCTGACCATTAATGACTTTTTTTTAGACAGAATTTCACTATGCAGTTCAGGCTGGCCTTAACTCAGTGTATATCCCAGGCTAGCCTTGAACTCAAAGCAATCCTTCTGCCTCAGCCTCCCCAGTGCTAGGATTAAATGTGTGCCACCACACCTTGACTTTTTGTATTTAAAGAATGGAAATGTAAAAGAATAATTTATCTATGATATGAAACAAAAAATGCATTACAGCTGTAGTGGAAAAGTCACTATGAATTCCCATAAACCCTGAAAAGGAAGACATCTAACAGCAGCTTAAATCACAGGATTGAAATTGGAAGACAAAACAGAAGCTCATTTCCTCTGTGCATTTTGACCATTGGGCTGTGTATGAGGTGCCCATTTCTTTTAAAAAGTCACTGCTACCTTTTTGTATTTCAGTATTAAAAATAATTTCAAGTGAAAAAAGGCTGAAGCTTCCCCAAATTTAGTAAGACACAAATTACCAGATTCAATAAGCTCAGTAAAGCTCAAGCAAGATACAAGGAAATCACCTCTTGGTATAGCAGTTAAAAAGGAAAAACAAAGATAAAAATTTGTAGGTAGCCAGAGAAGATAAAATTACAGGAGACTGAACATGAAATATCACTGACTTATCAGCAGAATCAAGTGAAATCTTATCTTTAAAATATGGGAATGAGTAGATAGGGGAAGGGAGGGCACAGGAGGAGAGAAAAGAGATCAACCTAGAATTCTTGATCTGGAAATAATTTTGTAGATAAAATCAAACAAAACCTGCAGGAATGAATCTGTACTACAATACTAAAGGAAGTTCTCTAGTCATATCAAATGGAAACCTGGGTGTTTAGGGAAAAATAAATAGGTGAATGTAAAAGACTTTTTTGGGCTGGGGCTATAGTTCAGTGGCACAAGTGCCTGTCTGGCAAATGTGAGGTTGTGAGTTGGATCCCTGGTACCAAAAAAAGACTCTTTCCTTACATAATCTCTTTAAAGTATGTAACAGTTCAAAGCAAAAATCATAATACATAATGGGATTTACAATGCAATATATAGGACAACTATAGCTTACAGTACACATGGGACACAGGGTTTTTGTATTTTACATGAAGTACACAATATTAACTTTAAAAACAATGAATAGTTAAGGATATTTACTTTGAAGAAAAACTTTAGAGGTATTGCTGAAAGATAATAAACTAAAATAGAATTCTAAAAATTATTCAGTTAGGGCTGGGAGTTTAGCTCAGTGGCACAAGCATCTGCCTGGCAAACACAAGGTCCTGAGTTCAATCCCCAGTACCCTGCCCCCAAAATTATTCAGTTAATCATGAAGTAAATAAAAGATTAATGGAGGACAAAAATGATAAGCAAAATAAATTATAAAAGATCTGCATTCATCCAATATTATATTAAATGTAAATGGACTAAACCTTTCAATTAAAAGGCGAAGGCTGTATATTAAAAACCAAGACTCAGCCAGATGTGACATACAATCCCAGTCCTCAGGAGGCTGAGGAAGGAGAAGTGCTAGGATTTCAAGGCAAGCCTGAAGCCATCCTGAACTACATTAGTAAGACTGTCTCAAAAACTAAACTAAACTAAAACTCAAAGCTGGGCATGATGGCCTATGCCTGTGATCTCAGCACTTTAGGAGGCTGAGGCAAGAGAAATCTAAATTCAGACCCAACCTGAATCACTTAGTGACCCTGACTCAAAATGAAAAAGGCTGGGGCTATAGCTCCCACAGAAGGCAAAAAATAATAACACCACCCTAAGGCTCAATTATATACTTATCTACCAATGAACAGACCAAAAGTAAATGAATAAAAAAATTATACAAAGTGTAATCATGAGGGGGCTGAATGGCTATAAATAATATGCAGTAGACTTCCAGATAAACATAATTATTGAAGATAAAGACAAACATTTTGTAATGATAAAATTGCCATACACCTGAAAGAAAATTATATATGTTTCCATCTGCTTGCAGTTTTCAAAGATTCACAGAGATAAACACCCTTTCCTCAGGAATTAATAGAATATGTAAAAAAAAATCTCGACATATAGGATCTAAACAACACTATCAACCACCTTGACCTAAGTGACCTATCTACAATAACTGCAGGAAAAGTAAACTAAGATTTTTATATTGAATTGAACAGTTGAATTATTTTTATCTGCAAAATTAGATTTTCATTTCACATTTTTGCTAGTTAAAATATCTTTTCAATTTTTCTACATATGAGCTACTTTGTAATGTGATAATTAATAATTATCCTGGAACTATGCGCTCATTTCTCTTCTGAAATTCAGAGAAAAAAGTTTATATTAAGAAATAAAGGCTGTTGATAACCAACTATTCATCCTATCTTTAAATTCTCTAGAATCTTCTAATTTTTATATCCTACCTCCTGTCTTTCTTGAAAGTAAATGACCTAGAAATATATTTTTCTTTCTATAGCATATTTCTATAGCATATAATACACAGCATCTTATATATTCAATTTTATAAGTCCATTTTAAACATTATTAAAGAAGTTATACATCAAAGTAATTGCTTTAGCCCTCAGATTTTTGCTCATAACACTACATCATGAAATCCCACTTGTTCTACATGCCAACACTGAGGTTGATAGTAGTTTACAGATGAAGGAATAGGCTTAAGGAGGATGTTTATGTAGGCTAGATTTTAGTTTGAGGTCAACTACTGAGTTGTGGAGCCAGTCTTTGGTTTCCAGTAAGTCTTTCAATTATCCTGAATCAATGAAAAGAATCTTTTAATAATGCAGATAGCATTGTTTAAGGGAAGAAATTTTTGAAATAGGCAGAACTAAAAAGAATATGGAAATTCCCCACACTAATAATTCAGTTCTCAAAAAGTTAAGTACTGTCTTGCATTTCCTTCCAATCTTTTTTCAACTATGTACTTTATTTTACATAATTGGATTAATACTACATATACTAATTTTTGTTATTTATAATGGCTAAAGTCTCATTCATTTGAAAATGTTATACTTTCCCATTTTAGTCATTTCAGTTTTAGTTTTTCCATTTTATAAATTTGACATGACTATGTGCTTACTTATTTTTATCTGTTTAGGATCACTCCTTCATAAAGGCCTATTAATATAGAATGACTGGGTAGAAGCTCTTGCTACATATTGATAAACAGACTGAGATATTCTCTTTCTCTTACTCTTTCCATTATTCATTAACTGATTCCCTTCTGTATTTTTATTTTATCCTCGTTGGGATCTTGGACTTTTCTCGAATTCCTCTTTCAGTTGCAGTGGCTTTTGCACAGATTGCCTGCTACCACACTGGGACTCCTGTACATTTCTGAGGCAGACTATCTAAAAAGAAAAGTTCAAATTTATGTTTTATCCATCCTGCTTCCTAAACTCATCTCTTCCCAGCAATCTTGACCACAGAGATAAATGTCAAAATTGAGAAATTAATTTTACCAAGGCTCTAGTTACTAAGTGTTTTATATGTTTCATCTCATTTAACCTTAGTATTTATCTTTAAGATACAAAAATTCAAGCATAAAGTTAAAATAATTTGCCTAAGGTCCTATGTTAAACAGTGGGATCAAGATTTCAATCTAGGTTTTTGTCACTTCGAAGTTTATTCTACTGGACTATCCCTTCTTAGTAGAAAAACATGGGCAATGTTTAGTGGATTAAATTGTTGAATAACTTTGTAGGGGATGAAAAACATTATTCTCTTAGGTTGTGTGACTAGAGTGCATGAATTAGACTGACAAAAGAAAGCAAAAGAAAAGGCACACTTTTTGACATTAATATTTTAATTTTTTATGTACACCAAGGCCTTTATAGAAAGTGAAGAACCAAAGAATCAGTTAAACTTAAGGGGACTTAAATACCATCTTAAAAGATGTGATAAGATGTGGAGAAGTGACAAGACAAAGGAGAAAGGATTTTGAATTCTCAGATGGTTAATTATTGAAAGGTAAATTGATGGGAAAACTGATGAAAGATAAATTTTTTAATAACGCTTATTTGTGCAGACTTAGCACCATCTCCATCTTCAGTGTTAAACATTATTTTTCCTTCCTGGCCTGAAAGGAGAGAATACTTTGAAAACTGTACCTTGATTTCAGGTAGAAAGTGGGAGGACAGAGAGCTTTCCTTTTATCTGCTGTTTTTTAGTTGCATCATCTCAAAATAATACTTTATGACAAAATGACACATTTTAGAATGCATATTCTGATTGTTTTCTATTAGCTGTTGTTATTTAAAGTGATTACATAAATAGCTAAAATCCAGTTTTTGTTATCTTTTGCTTTCCTCTTAATCTCCTTATGTTCAGGGCATTTATCTTGAAATTTTTCCTTTAGCTTTGATACCATCACAGTGAAATGAAAGCACTGATTAGGTGATATAAGATAGTTTCCTAAGAAGACTATTGTTAATTTTAGAATTTTCTGATTTGCTGTTTTTAAATTAAAATTCAGGCAAATTGCATTTGTGTTCTATAACTAAAAATAATCTAAAGAAAAATTATTTAGGATTATTATCAAAACTGACAATATCTTATTTTTTATTTTAAAGAGAAAAATAAAAATAACGGCAAAACAGTTTAAAAAAACAGGTTAGTAAGAGAGTTACAATAATTAATACAAGTCTAATGACTAATGATGTTAAGCATTTTTTTTCATGTATTTATTTTTCATTTGTATTTCTTTACCTGAGAAGTGCATATTCATCTCAGCTGCCCATTTTTGGATTGGGTCTTTGAATTGGGGGTGTATTCTGATTTTTTTCAATTTATATGTTCTAGATAGAAGTCCTTTGTCTGAGGGACAACTGGCAATAATTTTTTCCCACTCTATGGGTTGTTTTTTCACTCTATTGGTGATTTATTTTGGATTTTTTTTTTTTTCTTTTTTTTGTACCGGGGATCGAACTCATGACTACACACTGACAAGGCAGGCGTTTATGCCACTGAGCTAAATCCCCAGCCCCTCTGTTAGTGATTTATTTTGTTGTGCACAATTTTTTTAATTGTGCATGGTGATAGACATGAGTCTAGTTTTAGTCTTTGGCATGTGGAAAGCGTTTTTTCCAGCACCATTTACTAAAGAGACTCTTCCAGTGAACCTGTTTGGCTCCTTTGTCAAAGATAAGATGGCTGAGTGTGTTTGGGGTTGCATTCATTCTTCTGGTCTACTGATCCTCAGGCCTTTTTTTTTTTGCCAATACTATGCTGATTTTTATCAGGGTATCAATAGTAACACTACTAAAAGCTTTGTAGTATAGTTTTGGGTCTGGATTGTGATGCTGCCCTGACTTGGCCTTTGTTGCTCAAAATTGCTTTTGCTATTCTAGGTCTTCTCCTGGTTCTAAGTGAATTTTAAAAGTATTTTGTCTAGATCTGTAAAGTATGCTAATGGTATTTTGATTGGGATTGCATTAAATCTGTATAGCAGTTTTGGGAGTATGACCATTTTCACTATGTTGGTTGTTCCTATCTATGATCAAGGGATACCTTTCCATTTTCTGATAATCTTCTTCAGTCTCCTTTTTCTGAATACTGTAATTTTCAATTTACTTTAACAATTTACTTTGCTAGACTGATTCCTAAATATTTCATTTTTCTGGATGCTATTGTGAAGGTAGTGCTTTGCCTAATTTCTCTCTCTCTGAATTTGTTGTGTACAGGAATGCTATTGATTTTTGAATGTTGATTTTGTATCCTGCTACACTGCTAAATTTGGATATTAAATCTCCAAGTTTTTTAGTGGAGTTTTGGGGGTCTTCTCTGTAAAGTATCATGTCATCTGCAAATAATGATACTTTAACTTCTCCCTTTCCTATCTTTATTCCTTTTTTTTTCTCTTGTTTAATTTCTCTGGCTCATGTTTCCAGAACTATATTGAATAGCAGTGTGATAATATTTTCTTGCCATTTTTTCTCATCGTCAGAAGTATTGAATGAACACTGTCTTATAAATTGCTCAGGCCAGTTTCTTCCTAATTTACTAAGATTCTTGCTCCTGAAAACCAATAAAATAATCAAAATTTACAAAGGCCATGAAAACTAATCATACTTGTGAGAAGACAATATATGCTCACATAGGGCTGGGGATTTAGCTCAGCGGCATAAGCGCCTGCCTGGCAAGCGCAAGGTCATGAGTTCGATCCCCGGTACCACAAAAAAAAAAAGGAGTTGAATATATGCTCACATAAATATATGGAAATGTATACACCATTCAAAGTGATGGACTAAAAGAAATGGAGTGCTGACTATAGTAAATTTATTTGGCCAGAACTGAAAAATTTAGATTTTCACTAAAAGGTCAAATATCAAATGGTTAGTTGGTATTTTGACTTTAGGTAATGGTATTTATGATGAGATCTAAGTGATAAGAATTAATCTTTAAAGACATTCCAGATAAAAGATATAGCAAATATAAAAGCCCCAGGAACTTTGTGTGTTCGGGGAAAAGAAGAGGCCAGGGTAGTTGAGGAAGCAGACAGAAGTGAGGATCATGCATGACCTGGAATCTTTAGGTTTTGCAGGCAAGAGATGGTGAGGGGTTAGATCAAGGGCCCATACACTTTTTCTGTAAAGAATCAGATGATGAATAACAGGTTTTAGAGGTCAAGACAGAAAAGAAAAAAGGAAATTCTTACACTAGCATTGGTAGGAGAGAAATCTGACATAATGTCTACAATGAAAGAGTGGCCAGAAGTGACAATTTTTTGTTCCACTTAGGAAATGATCGTAGCCTTAGCTGAACTATTGAACATCCCAAAATGACACTAATAGCAAGAATAGGTCTGAGAAGAGAGAAGAAGAAAAAAGTGTTTGTTGAAAAGCTGAAAAGCTAAACTGTTGGTGAAATTAGAAGCAGGCGGTTTTGCTTTTGATACATTATCATCATCCTATCTTCCAGTGATGTAAACTCCTTATGTGTTTGGCATATTAGATGGCTTGTACATATTTGTTGAATGTTATCTTCTTTTTCCTCCTTTATGACCTTTATTCCCTAAGAAATTAATGTCTTTATGCTACCCCTTGGTGCCCAAAAGATCCCTTCTTTGAACATTTTGATCCTAAACTTTGTAGGCAGTACTGTGTTACTATTGAACCTAGGTTCTATTTGATTAGCTGTGTAATTCCCCCTCCTGACAAAGAATATTAAGGATGTCAAAAGACACCAGTAATTTAGATAAAAAAACAAGTTTTTTCTTCTTTGAAATGTTATTTTTTTAACCTTGTCTGGTTGCCCTAAAAGTCTTAGTACAAATTTCTGTTATTTAAAAGTGTAAGGTGGTATGTTATATGATACATACTGTACCCATCTGTAATAACAGCCCCCCATTTAAAACAAAAAATGACTTCTTTTGGTGTGGTTGAATACAGAGCTTTCTGCTGCAAGGCAGGTGCCCTATTTCTGAGCTATATCCCAGGAAAATATATTTGAAATTTAAAATTTTAAATTTGCCTCTTTAAAATGTTACTTGTGCTTATTTTTGCTTATATAGACACTAAATCCTTAGGTTAATTTTAAATACCCACAGATTTTATTTTTAACTGAAAAGAGAATTTCTATTCTTGATGCTTGTTAAACTAGAAAAAGGTTGCTCATAAAAGAAGTTGAACTTTGCATCAAAATTTTGTTTCTCCATATATGAGTTACAGATATTTTTCTTTCACAGAAATTCCAAACTTGGGGTTGGAGTTAATAAATCTCATCGTGAATGCAACACAGTATCCAATGGTAGTTTACAAAGTTGGATTTTTCCTCTCTCAAAGTCAAGTGCTCAAGCTGAGAAGATTCAGTCAGAGGGACCTCAGTTAGGTAGTGCATTGAAAAAGAGGGAAAAGTTTATCCCATTGTGTTCTACAGTGGTGGCTTTCACTAACACTAGAGATTTACTGATATCTTTTCTTATTCTTAAGGCCAAATAGTGTGGAAAACATTTAAAATTCTCTTTTCCAATTTGACTTTTCCAAAAATTCAGTTTCCTTTTGAATTCTAGAGTCTCATTACGTGGAGTTAAAACATTTTTTCCAGGGTCTGTCTATTAATTAGCTTTTCTGTAGCTAACCTATAGCTTATGGAAGGAGAGGTTGAATTTGGCTCATGTATTCAGGTTATTCAGTCAATGATCAGCTGCCTTCAAGGCAGGAATATTGTAACAAAGGGTGTGTCATAACAAAGCTGCTTAGTTGAGGGCTGCTGGGGAGTAGAGCAGTGAAACAACAGCAAAGATGAAGGGGCCAGGGATCAGATATAGTAAGCAAGGTCACACCTTCATGACCTATCCAGACACACCCAGAAGTGTTCTTTATCAATCCCTTAGGTGACTCCCAAGCTAGTCAAGTTGATAATTAAGCTTAACTGTCACATCCTACCCCTTGTCAACTTGACACTCGCACATATCTCCTTGAATCATATTTAATCTCCAAATAAACACAAAACAAGTTAATAATTCTACCTAATACAATGCTCTTGCATAGACTAAAAAAAATAATAATCCCTTCCACAAAGTCTCAACAATTCCAGTTTTCTGTAAAAGTGCAAATGAAAAGTCTCCTCCAGTTAAGGCAAACCCTTAACTGTGAACTTCTCTAAAACTCAAAAACAAGTTATATAACCCTAAGGTACAAGACACAGAGTAAGCATTTCCATTCCAAAAGGGAGGAACAGAGGAATAGTAAAGAATTAGATCAAAGCAAGACTGAAACCCAGTAGGTCAAACATGAAGTCCCAAATCTCAGAATCTGGTGCAGGTGTTAGTGAGATATGAGTTCCAGAGGGCTTGGGTGGCCCTAGCCATACAGCCTTGCTAGTGGCAGCCCACATAACCTACTTCTTGGGCTGGCCCTCCTCGATGCCTAGAGTTTTCCTCTATCAACACTCCACATTCCGGTCATTTCTGACTTCTTGCAGGTATCCATCGCACCTTCAGCTTCATTCCCAAAGCTTCACACACCCACTCTCAGGGGCACACAGCAGGCCTCCCAAGCCTTCCTTTGAAATCTACGTGAAACATCCATGACCCCACAACTTTTCCATTGTAGAGGCCAGGACAACCAGCATCACATCAACAATGCCATGGCCTACTGTCAAAACAAATAGTAGCTGGCCTTCATTGGACTTTGAATTCCTAGATGGCCGAGCATGGTGAAATGAATCCCTGGGAATCAGTTCCCTATGCAATCCTCTTTGAGCAGTGGACCCTGAGGCTCTGTCTTGTCAAATGAAAGATTTATACTTTTGCATCTTTGGACCTGCAATAGGTGAGGTCTTGCTGATTTCTAAAATGTCCTCAAAGCATCTTTCTTCTTGTCCCTGTTCAAAATACTCGTATTTTTTTTAATAGCAATATCTTCAGCAGCCATACACCTCCTTTGGCCTTAATTTTATGTGTAGTTCCTTTTGAGCCAGAATTTCAGTTTTTCAAAGATTCCTACTTTGCATTTTGCCCTAATTTTCACTATAAATCTGGCTAAAAACATGCCACAGCCTGAACGTTGGGCAGCCTTGAAATTTCCTTCACCAGATTAATGTTCTTAATCACAGTTTTTCTACAAAGTCTCAGGTAATAGGCAAAATGTAGACAATATTTTTTTTTTGCCAGACTGTAACATGCATAGTCTCCAGTCTAATTGCCAATGGAATCCTTGCTCCTAACTGAAACTTCCTGAGCCTGGCCATTGTTGACCACATTCCTACTAGCATTCTGATCTTCTGAGGTCTAATCAGAATCACCTATCAAGCCCAACTTACAGCACTCCAAGGCTTCCCTAACCAGCATTTCCTACCCTATCCAAACTGTAAATCACTTTTAAAGGCTTTTTAACCACATGAGCATATACAGTCACAGTAATAACCCCACCCCATCCCCCATTCTTGGTAATGATTTTCTGGTTTTCTGTTTTCCCATTGCTGGACAAAATACCTGACACTCCCAACATAAAGCAGGAGAGGTTTATTTGGTTCACAGTTTCTGAGGTTTTAGTCCATGGTAAGCTGGCTTCAATGCAGGGACATCATGGCAAAAGGATGTTGTAGAGCAAAACTGTTTAGCTTATACTGACTGAAAAGCAGAGCGCAGGAGAACAGTGCTAGAGAAAAGTGGCCAGGGAATAGATGGTATCCAAAGTCATGATACACAAGACATACCCAGAAGTGTACTTTACTAATCTGGTAGGCTATCTTAATTCAGTCAAACTGATAATCATAATTAATGGTCACAGTTTCCTAAACATTTGTTCAATTACCTTATGAAATTATTGCTAAATAAGTTAGTGTCTGCTGATATTCTTTATCTTCAAAGTACTCAGAAAAATCCAGTACTCTCACCAGTCATCTTTCAGCTCACACATCATAGTTGAGAACTCTTACTAGTATAATCTACCTGATTTATCCATGTATATTATATATTTATTATATATATTATATATTTATTGATAAAATCTGTTGACATCAAGAATGGAAAAGCTGTTGTTTATCAGCTTATTACACAAAACTCTTCAGCAGTGTAGGAAGAAATGAAAACTTTTCCCTTTATCCCTTTACATTTATTGACTGAGGACCTGAAAATTAGAGTGACAAAGGACCAAGAAAAGGCGTACCAATCTTATTTAGCCCTCAGTTTTATGTAACATGAGAGCCTTCCATGAAAAGAAGTGAAAGGCCAAAGACACAAATAGACATAAAAGCTTATACACAAAGATCAATAAATTGTGGATATATGACAAGACCCTCTCCCCCACCTCCACCCCCAAAAGAGATTTTAAATTTCTAGGAGGCTGTACCCTGTGGGGAGGTAAACACATGGGGTAATTAATGGAAGGCAAGGGTTAAGAAGAAATGTTTTTGTAGGTCCATCTGAGCTCCAACTTTGTTTTTTTAAGGCCATAAAACTGCCCCAGGAGAACGAATATATGGCAGTCCTCATGATCTCAGAATTTTTTACTTCTCAGATAAGAAAAACTCCAGGAAGGCTCCTTTCTGTAACTGCCAAATCTCAAATACTTGCAGCTCGAAACAAGTAGCATATTTTGGAGTAGCATATTCTGATCTCCTTCAACATTATATCACATATCACCACTGTGTTAAAAGTGGAATCTTTTTAATTTATAATGCACCATGTCCAAACATTTTCTCTTTAGTTTTACCTGCTAGCCTTACGAAATTTTCCACCATGTGACTTTTCCAATTAGTTCATCTAATAAACAGATTACTGTGAATCATTCCACTAATGATTTAAAAAGAGCTTTCCTCTCTGAGTTTCCAACAGTCATTTAAAAGAGTCAGCACCTTTCCTACCAAAAGACTATGATTTGTTCTGTTCAAACTCTTTAGAAACAATACTATATTTTTTAGTTGTTTGCCACCTAACACAGAATGTGCCAGCTTTGATTATCAGTTCACTGAAAGATACTTTATTACATTGACAGGTATACAGGGGATTGAACCCAGGACCTTTGCAGTGAGCCACATCCCCAGACCATTTATTGATTGATTGAGACAGGGTTTCATTCATTAAATCACAAAGTTACCCAGGTTGGGTTCAAATTTGGGATCCTCCTGCCTCAGCCTCCCATAGTGCTGAGAATACAGGTGTGTGTTACCATAGCTGGCTTGTTATTTTTTAATGCGTCTGTAGATTGTATTAATGAACTAAATGACACAGAAGGGTACAATTACATTTAATCAGAGTTGCCCACAGATGTAAGCCAGAATATTGTTACTCTTCCATCTCATATCTTTTCCATTAAATTTGCCATATTATAGTCCCAGCACTTGGAAAGTTGAGGCAGAAGGATTTAAGATTCAAAATGAGCTTGGGTTAGAATCTCTGTCTTAAACAAATAAACAAATGCAGAAAGCAACAAAACAAAACAAAAACCCAAACAACAACAACAACAAAATGCTATGTTGGACTATCAAACTTAAAAAAAAAACAAGCACTATTTAATATAAAATAGAAGAAAGGAAATACTAGACAAGAAAATTTCAAGTTAAAGGCACAATGCAATTGACTTCTGTGCACGGTCCTCTTTTTACAGTGTTTACAACAGCAAAGCGAGAGATGGGTAGGTGAGTCACAGTGCTTTACAGTTCCCTCCTTACAGTGAAAAATTCATTTTTAATTGGTAGAGCTGACTGGAGGCTATAGTCAGTAGCATGTAGAAAATATGGGGAGCTGAGGTAATTCAGAATGGAAAGGATCTTTGCCTCTCCTTACTACCTTCCAATAGTCAATCACCAAACTGTCATCAGATCTCTGTATACAAAATTTAAAAAGCTAAATATGAACTCAACTAAATGAACACTGGCTTACTACACCTTGCTATATGGGGCTGAAAACCTCTAATGGACTTGTCAGTAGGTTGTTAAGTCATCATGTTTGACATGCTAGGTTCAAAATGTTGTTTTCATAGTCTTCTGTGGCCATTAGGAACTCCTGGTGACATCCTGCAGAATTCCAGGGTTCTTGAAAGCCCCACTTGGAAAATTTAGAGATTGTTTAGTTGGGTAGAAACTATTTTATTGATGTGGTCAAGGACTATTGTTTAGTTGGGTAGAAACTATTTTATTAATGTGGGAAAGTGCCTTCCAAATTGAGACCTAAAGGAAATGAACCATCAGGAGACCTGTTTCCTCACTCCAGTTTATTTTGAAGTTTTTGCTCATTCTCTTTATTGTTTTGTGGTAACAAAATATTTTCGTGGGTTAAAACGAATTCAAAACGGTTGTGGATACATATGTCTGTATTATTCAAATATTAATGGTCCAGCCAAAGATAGAGGAAAGCTCCAGAATTTAAGCAAGGACCCAAGCAGTCACTGCACTTGTTTTGTTCCACAGTTTTTTATTATTGGTTTTTGTTTTTAATCCCACGTTGGGATAACAGGTATGGTGGCTCACACCATACCTGGTGGATCAGGTGCCTTTTTAACTTGGGAGTGGCTGCTACTAGTGCATCATAATCACATTGTGATGGTCAAGACAGGGGCTGGAACCTGTGTACAGATGTGGCCTTACTCTAAATCGATAATAGCTACATGCCTAGAACTTCTCCCGAACAGTTTATGAGAATTGATTATATGTGATGAAATGAACACCTACTTTGAAGAAAAACAGACATTATGGTATCCATTGCTGATCCTATATCATCATGCTGTGAAATCCAGTAATGCTTTTATTCTTTGTTCAGAGTGGTTTTAGTCTGTTTTGCATTATTTAATTTCAATGTACATGAAGGTATGGCCAGCTATTTTGAAGAGAACAAGAGACATTATAGCAGCCATTGTTAATTTTCCTATTGTCTGTTTCTGTAGGCCTATAATGCCTTCATTACTCTATTCTGATCAGTTTTATGCTATTTTGTTTTGTATGAATTCATTGTGTGTGAAGATATAGACAACTATTTAGAAGAAAACAAGAGACATTAGGGTAATGACTGTAGATCTCCTGTTGTCCTGCTTTGAAATTGTCACTTACATTGTTTTCTTCTGATCTGCTTTGTTCTGTTTATTTTTACCTTCTTTAAAATAAAATAAAGTCAATAATAGCTTATACTATTAAAATGAGTGCAGAATTCATATTTTATTGTCTTTGGTAAGAACTAGCAGTGGTATTACTTATAAAGAAGAGTCATTTTGAGAATTTAAAAAACTATCAAAATCATAAAGCTATCTACAGTTCTACACAGAGTAGTTCGTATACATGCAGAAGAATGTGATGGATATATTGATGGAATGTAAGGATCTGTTTTGCCTTTGTGGTTTTTTGTTGTCAGAGCAACAAAAACTTCTAGAAAACAAGCAGGATGGTTCTCTCTAGAAACACCTGCCACCTACAAAATCCCTTAAGAGGTAAATTGGACACCAAGAGAATGATCAGAGGCCCCTTAATTATATGGCTCTCAATCTGTGTCCATGCAAGCCTTTGGCTTATTTTCATTTATGGAAAATAAGACTTCAACAAGCTAGGTAAGAATAAGCTCAATTCTTCTCATAAGACAAAAGAAAACCTAAAAATCTGCAGAACATTATTGCAGTTACGATTTTCTTCCATTCATGGTTATGGGTCCTAGAGAAAAAGATGTGAGTTTCTCTGGTGTGTTGGGGTGTGTATGTAAGAAAAACAGGAATGTCTGCTATTACAGAGTGTTATGAATGAAATTTTTAATTACTCTCTGCTCTCAACCTCCCCAAACAAGACCAAAGATGACCAAATTATAAAGAAATATTTTAAATTGCTTGCTCATTCTCTATGTAAAACTAAAATCATTTTAAACATTTTTTAAGCTTTCAAGCTATCATCATCAAGAATCACTTCCTTGTGATTTAATCAGGAATAGACTCTGCATCACAAGGACCAACCTTGACCTGTGGCCCAGAACCAGAGGGAATCCAAATGAATTTTTTTCCTCAAAGAACTGGCCACACACATAAGTCCTTATTCTGCCAATAGTGGTGTGTGTAGACGTACTTTTGAGCACTTCTTCTACTATTATAACATGAGTCACTA
The DNA here is from genome assembly GCA_004027295.1 of Dolichotis patagonum. Lineage (NCBI taxonomy): Eukaryota > Metazoa > Chordata > Mammalia > Rodentia > Caviidae > Dolichotis > Dolichotis patagonum. The sequence continues at coordinate 1,513 of PVJX010032305.1, read as the reverse complement.
TCATAGGGCACTTTACAAATAGAAATGCTCGTCTATCTCCTTAAAAAAACAAGTTTAACCTCGGATTTTTTACATGCTTAGGGCATATTTAGGTGCTATAGCTATAGCACTTTAATAATTATTTGTACCCTTGGATATTTGTCCAGCTATATTTGATATATTTTGTTCAGTAATGAGAAACTGATATTTAACATTTATGAAGTTAGAGTCAGGCAATAAGTAAATTAGGTTAACCAAAGAGCAGTTAATATACTGTACCTTCTAGACCCATTATGGTAAAGTTTGTAGTTCTACTGACTAATGTGCTCCAAAAGTAGTCCTGAAAAATCTCAACGTGTTGGTCATTAGAGCTGGCAGTTTACTTCTATTACCTGATCTTTAGTAACAAGTCCTTCTCATATAAAGATCACTGCAGTAGAAATAGGCTCCCTTATTAGACTTTCAGGATGAAGCAGCAGAGAAACTACTTATGATCAAACATTTAAAATACTTATATGCATCTTGAAACAATTTAATGAGCAGAACTGCAGATTTCATTTTTAAGCTGTAACATTTTGCATTTTGTATCTTGCTCAGCAGAAAGGCAGTTAACATTTATGAAGTTAGAAAACCAATACTCTTCAGATAAATGGTAATGGTGATGGTGATAAATTCAGACATTTACAGTGTAGGCAGAATGATGAATCCCCCCAAGATGGCCCTGTCTTACACCCAGGATCTATGAATATGTTGCATTACATGGCAAAAGAGAACTAGGTTTGAAGTTTAATTAAAATTGCTGAGATAATCTTCAAATAGGTATAGGTGAAACCAATGTAATCAAAACGTCCTTGGGAATAGAAGGGGACAAAGTGGAAGAGGGAAGCAGGGTCAGAAGATATGCGATAGCACAAACAAGGCCAGAGTGATGCAGTGTTATAACTTAACCCACCACCACTGGCTTGGCTGGAGAAAGAGGACCTTGAGCCAGGGAAAGGCAGACTCTAGAAGCTAGAAAAGGCAAGGAAGCAAATTCTCCTCGAAAGCTTCCAGAAACAGAGATGCCAACACTTCTGACTAAAGTCCATTTAGACCCACGTTAGACTTTTCATCTACAGATTTGTATTCTGTAAGGCACCAAATTTGTGGTAATTTATCATCAATACAAAACCAATATAGTCCGTGGCATTTTAGTTTGTCTGCTGTAGGTCAGGAATCCATGAGGAAACTGCTTTATTTGGTGGTACAGATTTCCTTACCACTAGAAGAGATTCCATTTTAAATTCTAAAAAATCCTGAAGTTCACAAAATTTATGGGTCTGTTTTAAGAGAATTTAGTTGAGCTGGGTATGGTGCGTGTCTGTAATCCCAGCACTCCTGGAGGCTGAGGCAGGAGGATCATTGCAAGTTTGAGAACAGCCTGGGTTACAAAGTGAGCTCAAGGCCAACCTGAACTGCAAAGAGAGATTCTGTCTCAAAAAGACAAAAACAAACAAACACAAAAACAACTTAGTTGAGCTGTTTTTTTTTTTTT
>PVJX010032304.1:0-20552 GCA_004027295.1 Dolichotis patagonum | reverse complement strand
CAGCTTTGATGGAGTTGGGAGTTTTTGGAGGTATTTTGTTACCTTGTTTTCTCATGTTCTATTGTTTTATTTTTATTTAATTTTCATTAACTTAGAGGTAGTAATATACAACAAAACAGGATGGAATAAAGCCAATTGAGACAGTATAGTGAAATTGGCACAGAACATCACAGCAGGTCACCAGGACAACAATAATAGGCACCACTGTATATCTCGTTATCTTCAAAATAGTTGTTATTCTATTAGGTACAGCAAAATCAAAAGAAATACACAATATTATAGAACACATCAAAACAGAATATTGAATAGAGCAACACCATTAATCAGGACAAAGCAAAACGGCGATAAAAATATCTGCCTTCAGAGATAGTAGAAGAAAACTCCCCCCACTTGCTGTACCACATATGGTCACCTCCCAAGAGATACCCAAATCCCTGGATCCCGATTGTTAGTGTGGGGGGGGATGTGGTATGTTTGATTCTAAGCCCACGCCCCAGTAGGCAGCAGGCTGGTTACTGGTTGGCTCAGCGCCCTAAGTTCCAACATGGCGCGGATCTCAGGAAACGCTGTTACTTCTTGTTTCCCAGCCCTGGGGTGGCCGTGGCTACCTCCCTTGCCTTTATTGCCCAGAATTGCCTTTGCTATTCTAGGTTTCTTCTAGTTCCAAATGAATTTTAGGAGTGTTTTCTCTAGATCTGTGAGGTATGTCAATGGTATTTTGATTGGGATGGCGTTAAATCTGTATAACAGTTTTGGGAGTATGGCCAGAAAATACTGATCTTTAAAAATGATCCAAACTCCTGATTTGAAATTTAGCTGAGTATAAATAGTCACTTGTAAGAGTCAGTTTCTTATTCTACAAGGTGAAGATACCATGTGTCATTATAAATTCTGTGTGAGATTATGTGTTATAAAGAAGAAAAGCACATAAAACAATACCCAGCAAAAAGTGAGCCTTGAGAAGTATAAATTACCATGATTTTTATTAATGTATCAGAAAGTTACCTGCCTTGGTTCATAAAGGTCGTTTTTCCTCTGGGCTTTTGTATTCATAAGATTTTGCTGACTTTGAAAGGACACCTCTGTGAGAGTGAACACGAAAATGTATTTTCAGTTCTCTGTGATGTTCAAGTAAAAGCTGTTGATTTGCACATTTATTGAGTTTTTCATTAACCAAGAGAGGAAACATGAAAATAAACTGATTATTAGCTCAGTGTACACTCTCTTTATATTCCCCTAAGATGTTCTTCTCCTACAGTGGTTGAACTAACAGCCAAGTCTCTGTTCACCCTGCATATCCAAACAATTCCGCCACCATACCCACGTCTCCCTTTTAGACCCAGCCTCATATCTGAGTCTGGACTTTGCAGCTCTACCCAAGGCACCTAACCCTTAGCAGAAAACAAAAGGGGTTCACTTCGGAGGCCATTTGACCCCTGTGTTAGTCTGCTTTCCATAACCGTGACAAAGTAGCTGAAGCAATCAACTTATAAGAAGGAACAGTTTATTTGAGCTCACAGTTTGGGAGATTTCAGTCTATGGCAGATTGGTCCCATGGCTTTGGCCCTGTGGTGAGGTCATCATTACCTCATGGTAGAGGGTCTGCTCACTTGAGGGAGACTGGGAGGCAAAAGAGAAAGAGAGAGGAAGGGGCCAGGTCCCAGCATCCCATTAAAGGCACAATCCCAATTGCCTAACTTCTTCCCACTAAGTTCCACCTTTCAAAGGTTCTACCACCTTCCCAAGAGCATCAAACTGGCCTTAGGAGACATTTTAAGACTAAACTATAGTGGAGGCTAATGAGGGGCTCAAGTAGACGTGTGTGTAGCCGTAGTGAATGAAGAGCTATACAATTACCCTTGACACAAAGAATGACTGCAGGTTGCCCACTTTGTCCACATACCTTGACAGTGACAGATGCTCAGATGTCTGTCTCTGACATAAAAAAAAACCCAGTACTGCTCCTGTATGTAAGAACCTTTGTCTGCAGCTGGTTAGGCAAACCAGGAATCAGACTACGAAGCCACCCCATGTCTCTTAGCTAACTGTATGGATTAAATCTCATTTGCACACCTAAAATCCAGTAGAAATAGACAAAGGCCAATTTATTTTCCTATCTTATACTTCTACTCCATGCTTTATTTCTTGTTTTAAAGTATGTTCCAAAAAACACCAGTGGGAGCTTCATGGAAAGGAGATTTTACAGACAAAAAACATGCTGCACTGTATCTGTCTGTAGGAAATGTACCGTTCTCTGGCGGTATTAAAGACTGATAAGGAATGAAGGAGTTCTGGCTAGGTTCCTTTGAGCTGGGGATTCACAGATGATTTTTTGTATAGACCCAGGTAATAAAATACTTCTGGCTTTATGAGTGGTGTCATGGCTGCCATTGTAGCATGAAAAGACTGACAATAACTAGTGGTCAAGCATATGCTCCAATAAAGCTTTATTAATAGACCCTGAAATTTGAATATCATATAGTTTTTACATGTCACAAAATTTCTTAATCATGTGAAAATGTAAAAACTTTCCTTGCTTAGCTCAAAACCAGGCAGTATGAGAGATTTCACTCATGGGCCCTAGCTGCCCCCCAAGTCCAGGCTTATTGAACCCACTGTTTCTCTGCTCTTTATTACTATGGAACTGTCCTTACCTACCTCGTCACATTTATTAACATTCCAGGGAGCATGTTCTACAGGTCAGGATTCCTTGAACTGTGATCTGTGGTCCAACAGTGTCAGTCACATGAGGGCTTGTTAGAAACAGAGAACCCCAAAATCTCTGAGTTTGGGACCTAGCGACCTGTGTTAAGTTTTCTGGTGATTCTGTTAGAGTTGTCTTAAACTGTCCTAAATGTGCTGATTTGGAAGCATGAAAAGAACTACTGTAAGAATATAAGGATTCATCCATGCATTCATTTATTCTTTCTTTCATTCAGCAAATCAATTAACATAAACTGAACACCTGCTTGTGGTGATGGTGGTTTAAGATAATTAATTAGATACTGTTGAGTCTTTAATGGACTGGGAAATTGCCTTACATCAGAGCCCCAGGGAACTGTTTTGAGTGGCTGGCTTTCCCATCCTCACTTACTAAGCAGGCTTTGCTGGCTGGGCCATGTCTCCAGCCCAGGCTGGACAGGAAGGAGGTTTAATGCGCTAATAGGACAGAAGTGCTCTGTACCACCTTGATAGTAACTGCTGCTCCGCTGTTTGCACCCTTGAAGCTGCTAACATGACAGTTAATCATCATCTTTATGGCTGTCTCCTCAAATGCTAGCGTGCGTGGGTTTGGGATCTGTGGAGAGAATTTATCTATCCAACACTAGTGATGAACAGCCCAGCAGATGACCCGGAGTTGGGCTTAGCAGCCACTCTGCAGCTGTCCTCATCGGGATGGTGGACATTGTTTTTCAGCTTTGAAATGTTTTTCACTGAGATCTGTAAGCATCATTGGTCCTCCTCCCAAAGCACAAACACAACCTGAGATGAAGGTGTTGAGAGCACCTAGGAGGCATGAAAAAGAGGAACTCACAGGGACCTACCACAGGGCTCCTCTGCCAGTGTGCCTGCCACCTGTCCTCTGCCAGACCAGACAGGCTGCTGTCAGCTTGGAGCCATGGGGCCCTAAGCTGTGCTTCTCATGCTGGGAATAGCAACTCTGAGAGGAGACTGACAGAGAAACACGAAAGGCTGGGGTGAGTGTGTGTGGCAGGGTCGGGGGTAGAATGTACATTTACACAGAGAGTAGGAGATAGCAAAGGCACTATAGGTCTGAAGGCACACTAAGCCCTACTTTTTGATGAACTTGGGTATTAAAGGAAAAGTCTGGACACTTGCTTAGGCTGAAAGAAAGCCTTTCCCCAAGAAACTGAGTTGTGAACCAGGAAGACAGAGAACGAGGCCAGAAGGTACTCTTGTTTGCCTCCCATTGAAACCCCATGAGAGGTGCTACTTGGTGACTAGAGACTTAGTACTTTGATGGTTTCCCTGGTTTCGGCTTCCACAGGTGCTGGGAACCACAGCAACCGACCCCACGCATAGCCATTAGTAGAGAAAAGCTAATTAAGGGCCACTGGCTTGTTCCACCCTCAGGAAAGTGTATAGGGCCATTCCGAACAAGCAAGGCTTTCAGAATACTAAGCCTTCACATCTTGACAAAGTTGATTAGAGCTTTCTGTAATTTATTCCCCTCAACAAATATATGAGATTGATATTTTTTGCCCTGTTGAGAAAGCTGAGGATCAAAGAGGATAATGAATTGGCCCAAAGTCACCCAGCTTTTGAATGACACAACCAACAGTTCAACTTGGTCTTTCAGATCTGAACACTGTCTTCACTCAACTGGGTCCCATAATCTATCCAGCATTCCCAATGGTCCACCATTTTATTCTGGAGGGTAGATCTGTCACTCAGGAGAGCACTAGAATTTTGTTCCTGCTTCTTTTGAAACTCAGGAGAGACCTGGTTTAAATTCCTTCCAGTTTCTATTTTCTAAATGCTTAATTCCTATAGTGGAGAGTTGCTTTTAAGTAACATACAAAGCACTTACAGCATTTATCTTTCTATCATATAATAAGCTTAGATTCTGGTAGCCAGGACAAGCATTTGAAAATTAGCTGGCTCATGGTATAATGCCCCGCTGATTTTTTTTTAAACAAACTCTCCATAAAAACCAACATAAGCTTACGTCCCCTCACTAGCATTTTTCGATGCTAGTACTAAAATGCAGCCCTGAAACTTCTCTTCTTTAACAATGATTTTGCATTTGACACCCTGTCCAAGAATCATGCAGTAGAAAAACTGTGAAATCTATTTTAATCTCCAAAGAAGTTAAGCTTTAGAATTCCTCCTAAGAACCTTAAATAGTAAAACTTACTTCACAAGAGTGATGAATGTGAAAGATCCTAATGCTGTGTGCTAAGTTAAAATCCCAGAAGCATCTAAGGTTTTTGGTTGAGTGGGCCTAAGAGAAGGGCTCACTGAGCCCCCTTTTTCAGGTCTCCCCCCTGCCAAGAGCCAGTGTCCTTGCCTCTCGGTGAGCATGTTCCTGATTCTGACACAAATAATAATGTGGCATTGCTCCAAAATCCTAAATCTAATTATTCTACAAGCCTCTTCCAGAAGGACAGACGTAAATGTGTTTTCAGTTAGGACATCACGCTCGTAGGCAATGTTTCTATTCAAGCATCGTCAGAACTTTGCTGTTAATACCAACTGCTATAACAAAACCAAACAAAATGTTCACACACTCGGTAGCTTAGCTCAATAGATTGTACTGCTCACTGACATAAGAATTTGGACGTTTTTGGTCTGCAATCTTCTCCTCCTTGCAGAAATTTGGAGATGCCCAGGTTCCTGCTATCTCATGGCATGGTCATCCTGGGGTTGTTTTTGCTGATAAAGAGGAAAAGAAAGGGTATAAAATACCGGCTTGTGAATGACAGGGATATGGTGCATCTCCACTAAAATTCACAGACCGTCTCTAGCCCCATGGTACCACCCCTCAGTGAGTGGTCTGGGATGTAGTTACTGGCTAAATACACTTTTGTCAGGCAAGAGGGAGGACAAATGCCAGTGCACAGCTGACTGTCTCAGCTACAGGACAAGATCCCATGGCTCCTACAATCGTGCTATCAGAGAGGTTTTCGTCACATCAAATGCATGCGGTATCATCTCAAATGCCCCTTTATGCCACTTACTCCCATCCCTCTGATAACCTTGTCTAGGGACATGACTTCTTCAGGCAGGTCTGGAGTGTCCCTGGGTCACCCATGCAACCGGGTAAGATGCCTAGTGCCATTGTACCACACTGAACGTCCTGACTTCCTTCTTTGATTCCCGTCTTGCCAATTAGACTGAAGGAAGTAACTTTTTCTGTCTTGCTTATCACTATATCCCTAGAACCCAGCTCTATGTTGCTCAATAAATATTTGAGAGGGAGGAAGAATGAGAGGGAGAAAAGAGCAGCATTTGCTCTAGAGCGATCTCTGTCCTACTACCTATTATTTGTACCACATGGAATTTCAAGAGAATAGCCAAGAAACAGCAAGGGTTATGTGTAGGGCCTAGGGCCCCTTCCACTTGGGAATGATAGTAGCTTATTCACACAGAAATCCTTTGACAACCTCTGATAACAACTGAAGACAAAAATTATGCTGGCCTGTAACTTCCAAATGCCTGTAAATACAACAGAATGCTACTCAAAAAGGAATGAACTATTAATAGATGCTACATGGATGAATCTCAAAATAATTATACTAAGTGAAAAAACCAGGCAAAAAATAGTAGGATGTGATTTCATTTATATAAAGTTCCAGGAAACAAATGCGATGAAGAAGTAGATCAGCAGTTTTGTGGGCGTAAGGGTGGAGTGGAGTTGGTAGCAGTGGCTGGTGAGGATTACCAACAGGGTACAGAAAGCTTTGAGAGTGAAAGCTTCGTTCATTTTCTTGATTGTTGCCGTAGTTTTGTGGGTGTACGCAGATGCTAAAACTTGTCAAAGTGTCACTTCAAATACATAGGGCTGATCGTTTTGTCAGTTATACCTCAAAAGCTGTTTTAAAAACAAGAATAAATAATCGTGACATTGAAAGTATAGAGATACATCCACGCATGCCATCCTTCCAAACCCTTGGCGGTTCGTATTTTTAAGACTCTTCCCATGCGGACAAGAATCCACCGTCTCCATAGCACAGTTGGCAGGTGTGCACCCCTGGCACCTTTTGGCTAAATGGCACAATGCCATTGACCCCTATCTGAGTGTGGCTTCCAGTTATGTACAGTAAGCCACGGCAACCGAGTGTGGGTCATTTAGATTTGCCGGTCTTTGCCCATGTCTACACGCACTCCTTTAACCCCCCACATTTTTTAATCTGCTTCGTCCCAGGTTCCGTGGCTAACCCCATCCCTGACCCCCCAGGCCAGGCGCCCAGCCACCCCCCACCACCACCATGGCCGAAGACGCGGACATGCGCAATGAGCTGGAGGAGATGCAGCGGCGGGCTGACCAGCTGGCCGACGAGGTGAGCAGTGGGGAGCAGGAAGGCGGGCAAAAGATGGGCAGTCGAGGTTTGTCTCATTCGGGTGCTGGAAAAAGTCTTTTTCTAATGTCATAAGTAAAATAAAAGTGCTAAGACTTTGATTTCCTGTATACCGAAGGGTGCTGCAGGCTGGAATAGTTTGCTTATGAAGCCCTGTATACACATTAGTGACTTGACCCTAACTCCTGATTTCTAGAAACCTCGAGGGATGAAGATCCGCTAAGAAAAGCAGGGGTTGGTCAGCCTGAAACAGGAGTGTACTGGAGCTGTTCAGTTCTGAGAGCCGATCGTCAGCACTTTCAGGAAATTTTCCAGCTTGTTGCTAAACATCAGCTATTGCTAAAACTGAATTATATGGTCTTTCAGATTACATTCAAATCAAAGCTAATAAATACTCAAACTCATTACTTTCTGATTATTTTACAACATTTTACTACTATCTGGGCTCTCGAGTTGTTCGTAACAACTGCATTAGAGTTGGGACTGTTGTATAATGGCCAGGTACTGTGCAATGGCCCGGCTGCACAGTCAGCGACAGTGTATTGTAGTTAGAATCTAACATGGGGAGTATTTCTACCATGGACTCTGAAAATACGACAAAGCAGACCTTGATTTATTGTTCTGTTGGTGACCTAGATTATGAAAGTAAAGAACATATTCATAATGCGGATTAAACTTAAAAGTACGCCAGTGGGTAGCCATCCTACTGCAAATAATGCAAAACACTGAGGAAGTCTTTCATTAATTGGAAACTATGGTTCTCTTCAGCAAAGCCATTGCTTTGCTTAGGGACAAATGAGTCAAGTTCCAACCTCTGTCTTCATTGATTTCATTTCCCTTTCAGGAACATAAATGAAATTACCCATCAACACTCAGTGCCACAAGAATACTAATTAACCATGGACATAGAGTTCAGCAAAAATTGCAAAAAGCTATCTGTGAAAAGCAGCCGGCTACATGGAATTTACAGTAGAGTGCTGTGTATTTTATTAATAGTAAATTGTGTGCTGTTCATCTTTCATATTAGTAAAATAATGAACTTGACTCTGTCTATAGACCCATATACTTTCCCTCCAGTTAAGCTCTTACCAGCAAACCACTGCTTACAGCCATTCTAAACAAAAAGCAGCCTCCTAAGTCTCTCCCAGGACAGTTAACATGGTTCAGGTTCCTGCAGATTCTTGGCCAAAATGAGTTGTCACTTAACAGGACAGCTCCGAGAAAGCACACTGGTTGTTGGATTCTAGTAGTGTTAAAGGCACTGAGAAAAAAAAGCGTCAACTCTGCCCGAGGGTCCAGCCCTGAGCTCAGACTTTCCCACACACTTTTTCTTATCTAACAATGAAGATAATTATTACAACTGTCTCCTATAGGCTAGTTATTTCAAACATGCTTGATTTTCTTCCCCCTAAGGCGACAGCTTAATTTGTATTGATAACAACTTCCAATGGTGTTTCTGGGAGCTTTATAGAAACTCGATGCTGTATTCATCTCAATTCCTGAGAAATGATGTTTGTGTTTAAAATTCAATATTCCTAGCCCAGGGAGGCCAAATTAGTCTTCTGAGTGTTTGAGATAATTTTGCATGCATCCCGAGCATGCAGAATTATCTTTTCCAGATTACTTTGTCTTTAATATGAAGATCAACTTCATATGGTTTTGATTTTAGGAAGATAAGCTTTCATGTAATTGCTTTAGGGAATCTGATCATGTAGAAAGCCCAATAGGAATGAGACTGAAAAACGGAAAAGACATTTGGTGTTTCAGTTGAGGGCTTAAAATAATATGTGATGGGGACCTTTTGTGTTTCTCAAATGAAGAAAATATTTCTGCCTTTCCAAGATCTCTGATTCCTGCACTTATAACATTATTTTTTTTTAATCTTTAGTCGCTGGAAAGCACCCGTCGTATGCTACAACTGGTAGAAGAGGTAAGGAGTAACTTTATTTTAAAATAAGGAATCTCACCCTTCATGCTCTTTTCCTGGCCCCTACTGCCTCCCCCAGGCCACCATCCTGTCACTTTCTGTGTTAATATAGCCTGTCCCAAGTCACATAATGAAGGAAATGGTGTATTTAAATGGCAGGTAGCCATCAACATAAATCCGCCCTCTCACCCAGTCCGGGCCACTTTTATGGTCTGGAATACAGAGAAGCATAGTATTTCTAAACCACTGTTCCCAAGAAATCACAAAGGATTGGATCTCTTTAAAAAAAAAAAAAAAACTAAAGCAATTTTTAATACATGAAGGAATTATCTGAAGAAAAACTTCAATCATAATGATTTTGATGCCTATAAATAGCATCGAATCTCAAAATTCTGTTTTGACTTCAGGAATTATATTTAGAGGCCAGAGACACTAAAGTTTATTTTAAAAATTGGAAAGATCTTTTTAAAAAAAGGAAATCAAGTACAATAATGTAAGTACAAAAGCTCTTTCATATTTCCGATTCTGAATGGCATATCCATTTGTAAGGCATGGTTAATGAATCCCAAACTATTTTTAAATGGGTAAAATAGGACTGCTAGCAATAATGGAATTCAAAGGGCATTTGCAATAAACCTCACTCATTCCAATTTGGTAGAGCAGCAGTCAACCGGCAAGAATAAATGGATTAATTGAACTTGCCTACTGAGAGAGAGAAAGTGGACAAAGAATGGGCTGGACTATATTTATCTTAACCTAATAAAACAAACCTAATCACATTTATTCGGTGAGATGCTATTGTAACTATGCTTTGAATGCTTCTGCTTATCAACTTATAAATTCATACATAATTATTGTTTTTAGGGGTCTTGGACTTTTCCTAACAGAATGATTAAACGAGCTGACATACACACCTTAGCTACTGTAAACTGCTCGTGCAATGACATGAAGTGGGGGATAAATTTCAGAAAGGCTAAAGGAAAGGCAGCCATGTGTCACACCACAGGAGCTAATGTCCTTTCGTATTTTTGCAACTTCTCACCCAGGAATGAGAAATATGGTTAAATGCGAATTGCCACAGAGGGGTGGAGAGAAAGTGCCAATGATGAGTTTCCTAAAGAAAAAAAAAAAAAAGAAAAATCCGTTATTTTAAAAATGACAGTTTGAGCCTGCATTGTAGCATAAGTCAGCACCCAGAGCAAGGCAGTCCAGCAAGGGCCCTCAGCGGTACAGGCAAGCCGCCCAGCATCTCTAAATGAAGAGAAATGTCTTTACTCTGCTCTGGAAACCCTCTTCCTGCAGAAATACTAAGGAGCAAGAAGGAGGCAGATATTCTAAATCTACACGTGCTGGCAAGGCCCTTTGCATATCCCCCAAGTTATCATAAGTAAATGAAGGTAAACCATTAGGAACATGCCCACGTGAGCGCTGATGCTAACCACAAGGGAACCCAGAAATAGCTGACACAGTTTTTTATTGCCTACTCATGTTATTATCATAGTACAGGTTTATGACCCTCCATCAGAGGCTTCAGTCTCACTTTTCACTTTTAGTTCATGTATTCACAGGTGTTGGGCATTTCTAAAATACCAGATTGTCCCAGTTTGTCTGCCTGAATGCTACTGAAAAGCTGCCTACCAGTGATGGCGAACCTTTTAGAGCTTTCAAGGATACAGACAGCCCACTGCAGCACACATGCCATAGGTTTACACCACTGACTGTGGAAGAAGCAGAACACAGAATGCACCACCTTGAGCTGACCCCTCAGATGTGACCATTCTTTTTTATTTTTTCTTCATGTTTTCTTAAACTGTAAGCAGTGTTGGTCAGTCTTGAAAAATCAATGCCTGATCTCATTTATACCAAGGGAGGAAAAAATCCCCAAAGATCTATTGATTGAAGTAGGATTCTCAAATTACATGTTTTTGTTTCCCCTAAAGTGTTTCTTGATCAAACATGAAGTTGCAATTTAGAACAAGGAGTGATGGGTCAGGGACTTAGCTCAGTGGCATAAGTACCTGCCTTGCAAGCATGTGATTGTGAATTCAATCCCCAGTACAAAGAAAAAAAAAAAAAAACAAGGAGTGAAACCAATGGAAGTACTCTCTAATAAATGAGAGAGGATGATTAGACTTTCCATCCTTAGGAAATTACAAGCAAGTTATTCCTAGAATAGATTGATTTGCTCTTACTTCCTCCTGGGTTATTTTATATTTATGACCTTCATGTCTAGGTCATTGGCTATTCAGATGATATTCTGCTTTTCAATTAAAAAAAGGAAATTCTCTTTAAAGAAAATCAACATTAAATATTCATCAAGGGCAGAAATCATTTGGAAAATTTGAACTTTGAAATAGCAGGATCTTGCCCATAATCCCAAAGTTCACCAGTGCTATGTTATTTGAATTGCACTGCATCATTATTTGAAATTTAGCCTAAAGACAGGAAAGGTTACTGAAATTATAGAGTCTCCCTGAGGCCATGCCACTTTCAGCAGAATATGCAACTTCTTTTCATCCTAATAGACTCTAGGGTACTACTGCTTGGCAGGGATGAGGACTTGCTTTCTGATAGAAGGTTTTTGCCAACAGCATTTCAAGGATGGTGTAAAGGTATCCAGAGACTGATGGGGAATGTTCATAAAGGCTGATTACCACAGATTTGAAAGGTTAGAAATCACGCAGTACTTGGTCACTAACTTGGAGTTAGGAGCTTGCTTTCGGTGGATGTATTTCAACGAATATTTCTGGAATGCCTAGCTCTGGGGATAGGAATGAATGATATCTTACAGGGCAACAGCTATACAAGTAACTCTGAATTCAAGATCATACCTGCCTTGGGCTCATAGAAGACAAAACAGTTAATCTAGTAGGAGAATCATGGAGGTATTCTCAAAGGGGGAATATTTGATGCCCGGCAAAAAAGTTAACTCTGCTAGTTCTAAATGCAGGAAATGAAATCTACATATTAACACTTTGGGCTATGAAAGCAGTGTGGGCCCCAGAAAAGCCACACTTTAGGGAAAGTCATTCACAAGCATCACACTGCTTAGTGGCTATTGAACCATTAACATTTCATGAATGTTTTAGCATTTTTTTTAATCCCAGCTTATCTTTCAAAATGCTTTGGCTATGGGAAGAGAAGAAGCACTGTAAACTTATGTTTGAGTAATGCCAAAGCTTTGCTAAAAACTTAAAACTCCAAGTAGGAAGTGATATGGAGTTTTATTTGCATTTTATTTTTATTTTTTGGAACTCCACCAAATGCCAGAAGTGTCTTAACTCTAGGACAACTGTATTGGACTTTGTGAAAAGAACCTCAAAATAACAAAAGAAAGATTTGAAAGTGTTCTATCAACATTGACTTAGCTCATCTACAAAAATAGAAAAATAAATTTTAAAAAAGAGAGAAGTAAAAAAAAAATAGAAGAATCTCTCCCATCTCCAGGTCCCCTGTTTTAAGTAGGCTCCTTTCCTAGCACTCTCAAACAGAATGAAGGATTGAGCTGCGGTAAAAATAGAACTACTGGCACTCGTTGCTAGCTATTAAAATAATAGTCTTCAAGGAATAAGGGGAACCAATATTCTGCCTTCCTTGAATACTGTCTCCATCCCCATCCTTTCTCTGAGCTGCTAGTTCTCCCAAACAGCAACCCAGTTATTTTGGTAGAAACTATTAGTAAAATAGTGAACCAACTATAAGTTCTAACATTTATCAGGCGCCTACTGTGTGCTGGGTACTGGGCTTAAAGCCATTGTCATCACCATGATCAATAAATACACAATCTAATTTAATCCTTTAGCCACACTTTACTTCTGATTTGATCCTCATTTTTATTTTGTGGTACACAGTGAGTAAGTAACTTGCTCAAGACATAATAAAGGACAGAGATAAAGTTAAAAGCCAGGTCTACCTGATCTCGAAACATGAATTCTTATAGGCAACACTTGACTTCCCTTCCACCAATGGCTCCTGCAGTGTTTATTTTTCTTAGAGAATGCCGCAACAGGCAAAAGGATCTAAGGAAACAAAATTAACTCATTCTAAAGGGGCTGAGATTCCACTCAAATTAAATCTTGCATCTCAATATACTCCTTCCTGATCCCAGCACAGCCTCCTATGGAGTTGGACTAACTCAGAGAACTGTACTTTCTGTAGTTCATCCTCAGGATGACTGTGGGATGTAAGAGAGCTCTTTCTGTCTCCATTTGACCACTCAGGAAGTTGAGCCATGAAATAATAGTGATGTTAAAGCAACAGGACCACAAAGATAGGTCCAGAATTCAGAATGTCTGACTCCCAGTCCTCAGATCTGTCCAGTGATGAAATTCTCTCTCACAGTGAAAAGCATAATGTCTCTACCTAGAGCAGGGTGGAGGACTGAAAAACACAGGTTGAATAAATGAATGAGTAAATAAAATAATTAATGAATGGAAGAATGAGTTGGTAAGTGAGAGAGCTGATCTACTATCCATAACGTCTTACTTGACATCTCTGCCCTTATTTGCAACAGAGGGAAATATTTGGAAAGGTCAGAGGACCCTTTCAGAGTCTCTCCTACTAACTGGTGGTTGAGCTAAGGGTACAGCTTTATTTACTCCCATGATAGTTAGGAAACAGTTTGCAACTGTTCTCCCAGATTGGAGCAACTTCTGACATTCTCACTCCTTCAGATTAGTTCTGTGAATCATTCTAGTGCTAAAACATTGCACACCAAAATGAATCTATGTAAAATTACTCTTGCAAGACTCCATGTAAAAGAAATGAGTGTAACATAATGCTAAAATGTGTAAACAGGTTAGAAATGGGCTGACCAAACCAAAATCACTAACCTTTTCTCCATCCACTGTCCCCAACAGAAGGGAGCAGAGAGCTCAGGCATGACCTTGACTGGGTTCTCAAGGAGAAATGTTCTCTGAGACGCCTCTGTCCTCACCAGAACTTGCACTGTCACATCCATATGTCTCAATAAGCTGTGTGCTCTTCATCATTTACTCTCACAGGCAATGGCTGAAATGTGCAGAAAAGGGCAAAGAAAATGTTAAGATACAAGCTATTGTAGACAAGCACCCACTTATAATACTTCTAGGAAGATTTTGTGGCCTAGAATCTTGCTCTTACTGCATCCAGGAACTTGCAAGAAAGACAGAAGTCAGGCTCCTCCCCATCCTGCCTCATCAGAATCTGCATTACAGTGGGATGATTCGTATTTAGGAGGTTCATATGCCATTAAAGTTTGAGTAGTACTGGTCTAGAAGCTTCTGATAGTCGATGGCATTGATGATATTTTTAGTTTGCCTGGAAGTCCTGCTATACATGCATTTGAGGAATGTGTTCATTTTGTAAATATTCAATGCCTTGTAACTATAAACCAGCCTCCATTTTAGCATATATTCCACATATTAACTTATTGAATTCACATAAGGACTCAGTGAAATATAAACTATTAGTGTTGTATTACAGATGAGGGAACTGAGGCACAGAGCAAGTAGGACCTTTGTCTGAAGTCCTATAGTTAACAAATGAAACCACCAGGATTCTGGCCTAGGGTCTGGTCCAGCGCTAATCCTCTGACAGCTCCTCTGGGAGTCATCCTAAGCCACCATTGTCCAAGCTGTACCCTGACTTGGCCACTATAAAACCTATCAACAGGTTCAAGGACGGTGTAGGCTCTTGTGTCCTTCAGAGTTATCTGCAGAGGGTCTCTGAAATGGCAAGTTTATAACAGTTTACAGAACAATATTCAGTGTTTTATTTTACCTTTTAAAAGCACAACTGGAATTTATTTGTTGGCCTCCATTAACACTTCCCTCTTCCTTTCTTAGTTCTAAGTAAGTTGGTAAAAATAAATAAATAGGTAGGGCTATGAGGGATGTCTTATTTTAGAATTGATTCTGTGGATTTCTCTGACCTTTCCTTGAAAAACCAATTAATTCAAATTATAAGCAATGGCATTAGTGGGTATATATAAATAGCCACCAGGTATAATGCAAAGTCTTCACATAACTAGTCAGAATTCCTAAAAATGGCAAGTCCTACATATGCATAATATGAATATTTTCCTTCCTCCTCCCTCGCCCACCAGCTCCCATTCCCGTCCTCCCAAAATCCGGAAGGGACTCTTTGTTTGGACAGTAAGGAGGGAGGTGAGGGATGCCTGCAGTAGGATTGTAGAGCAGTTACTTTCTCACTCTGTGTCAGTGGTGGCGAGCCTGTGGCACGCGTGCGGCAGCCAGCTGCCTGTTATCATTGAAAGCTCTGAAAGGTTTGTCACCACTGCTCTGTATCATGGTGAAATTTTTATATTTAAGTATAAAAAGCTCTTATTTTACTTTTTGTTTGTTTGTTTTTGTTTCTTATTTTTTGGTTTGTTTGAGACAGGGTCTCACTATGTACTGCAGGCTGGCCTTGAACTCACTATGTAGCCTAGGCTGCCCTTGAACTCACCTCCATCCTCCTGCCTCAGCCTCCAAAGTGCTGGGACTGCAGGAGTGTGCCACCACCCTTGGCTTGTTCCCTTTTCTAAATCTTGCAGTACTTTTCCCCTTACAGAGAAAACAGAAGAATATGTTCCCTTTGGAAGTGTGTTTCTCAAATTTTGTGAAGTTGTGCTTTCTTCTGATAAACTGAAAAACCCCATCCCCAAGATTTTTAATCTTCCCTGTGGGAATCCTTATCCTTTCCCGTTCACTGACAGGGACTTTCCAATAGGTTATGCTAAAGAAGAAAATTTAATTTAGGGGATTTTGAAAGATTTTCCTCTTGTGTTTGCTGTTAGGAAAGCTATAGGTGTTTTTATTATCCAGACACAAAATCACAGTGTAATATTAAGAATGTGTATTCCAATGTGCATTTCATGTATTAGGACCTCCATCTCCAGCCTCATCCGGTGGAGACTGTACCCCACCCCTTCCTCCTGCCTCTGAGAGACACTGATAAAGTGGGCTCACAGGTCACCAATCCTCTGAGACCCTCCCTGACTCCCTAATGCTCTCACCATACTTCCTCCCTTTTTTCTTTTAGTTCTTCTTCATTTTCTATTTCTAGGTCTAATTGTCTCCTTACTGATTTCTCTTTCTCTCTTTTCTCTCTCTAACTCCTTTTCAACTTTGCTACCGTAATTGGAATATAGAGTAAAGATGCTGGTATCAGGACTTTGGTTATGTTGGATGAACAAGGAGGTAAGTTCCAATTTCTTCAGTAAAAACCATTCCTCATCTGAATAAAATGCATTTTTTTAATTCTTTGTGAATCCTCAGGTGGCCATTTTGACACACACTGCACATGTATCCGAGTGGGTGGGGCTCTAGAATTTTCCCCATGTTGTTTTTCTTTCTCTTGTAAATGTGTGGAAATGTTCAAGCCTTCTTCATAATTGAATGAATGGTACTACCTCTGTTATATATGACGGGGTAACAGAATTTTGAAGGCAAAAGACACGTGTTTATCTTTTTTTAAAAGTATAATCTTTTGGACAGTGTGAGAATTCTCTTGCACTCTCTGCTTCTGTATTTCTCCACTAATTTGATTTCCTTCTAGTAACACCCAGACAGAAGGAAACTATGATACACTGCATTGAGCACTTCTGCCCATGTTAATTCATGGCAATTAAATTTTCACATCATCATGTAGAATCCTTAAATAATTGCAAGTTAGCCTAGGATTTAGCTCAGTGGCATAAGCGCCTGTGTGGCAAGCGCTAGGTCGTGAGTCTGATCCTCGGGACCAAAAAGTAAAAAGGAAATTAGTCTTAATAGTCACAACCCGAGCCTCCCTGCAGCACTCCTAGGGCAGAGCTAGTGGGTTCCTTCCAGCAGGTAACCTCCTGTGTGGAGCCCGGGAGCCTCAGGCCCAGTGCTGCCGTCAAAGGATTTCTGTTTCTGTGTCATGTATTTGTGATACACCAAAATAAAAAAAAAAAATCAGGAGCACTTTTTGAAAACAACTTTTGAACATCAACACCAATGTTTTACCTCAAATTTTCAAAACGTAAAGTATCAGAAAGTTATTGTCATCTTAATGGCATATTTTATTGACAACAATATAGCTAAAATAATATTTCAACACGTAATCTAGATAAAATTATTGAGCTGTTTTACATTATTTTGTTCATGCTAAGTCTTTGGACTTTTGTTTTAAGGTACATCAACAGCAGTAGCAGTCATGCTGGGGATATACCTCAGCAGCTCAAGCACCTGCCCGTCAAGCTCAAGGTCATGAATTCAATTCCCAGTACCTAAATAAAACGATAAAAATTACATATATATATGTAACAGTCTCAGTCTACAGAAGTCCTTAAATGGATCTGCTATCATTATAAGATTTGCTGATTTGGTCTAAGTAACAACGTCCCAGACCTTAAAACATGGAATGAAACAAGACATTGCTTTAAAAAAAATTAAAAATCAGGTTCCCAAATAGAAGAGTGGCATTTCCTGATCAAATCCAGTGCATGTACACATGCTCAAATAATTCACAGTTCTGCCTTATTAACTCTCGGTTTACAATTGGCAGTGTGAAGTTGGTGGGAAAAGGAAATTATAACAGAAGGAAGATTGAAGAAAGATTCAGGACAGTACCTGTCCTGCTTAGTGATAAAGCACTGGTATTAAGACATGGAGACTAATATATCACAACCTGAGATCACGCAAAGAAAGAAGATAATGTGCTCACTTGAGTTGCAAATTTCATTATACTTTGATGAAGAAAATTTAGAGATGTCATGTGTCAAAAGTGCCATTATAAGCACAAAATTATATACTTGCTAAGCATAGATGATTTGGGGGTATATCTACATGTTATTGTCTGAGAAGCTAAGCAGAAGGTGGTGTCTGTCTGACAGATTTCTTCATGAGACAGTGAGTAGTTTCAGCCACATTTCAAGTGCAGCCATGCCGGAACAAATACTCGATTCCTCGGTTCAATGTGTTTCCTAGGGTAACCACACAGGACCAGACTGATCCTGGTAAGAAGTCTGCAACTGTGAAACCTCCCAAAGTGATAAGTTTGCATGGGGACTGAAGGGGTACACACTCTATTTTCACTGTAACAGGAGCTTAGAGCCTTTTAAAATGACAGACAAGCATAGGTCAACAACTGGCTTTGGTACTGTCATAAACGGGTTGCAATTCTGCATGTGCCATGTTTAATTGTTCAGGTCAGTAACTACTTTGCAGTTTTGCTTCAGTTATGCTCTGCTAATTTTGTCTGTGCCTAAACACCCAAAGTCTTGACTCTTTCTACCTCACAGCTGCTCGGGAGCCTCGAGAAGCAGCCACCCGTCCAAAGAACCATTCAGCCCACTATCGGGCCAGCCCAGAACATTGCGGGTTTTCCAGCTGAACGGCTGCACTGGGGAATTCTTTATGGGACTCTTGCTTTGTAGCCAGGTATTAGGAGACACCAAGGAGCGCTGTGTATGACAGACAGTCCTGGAGATGTGCTAAGCCCTGGGACTTTTATTCCCCTGGAAAATTCACCTCCAGGGGAAATCCCCTAACATGACCTTCACAGCCACATGGGATGAGCTAACCTTTTGCTTCCATCTTTCCGGTTCCTTTTGTTGGTTTTTACCAGGTTGTATATTTGGCTCCATGTGGCTCTTGGAGAATTTCCGTTGGAATGAACTCCAAAGCAAACTATTAAATCTCTGACCTCCACTGCCTGAAAGAGCAGAGACAAAGAATATAAGCCCTGTCTGCAGAGCCAGGCAGCTATCTCTAAAGGTCAGGGCACTGGAACACAGCATGTGAGAAAATATCCCTCTTGTAGACATCCGCATGGCAAATAGCACTTAGAGAAGATGAAGGCTGCACACTCTGTACACTTGCCCCTGGCCACCTGTGGCTGTTTAACTTTATTTAAATGAAGTTCTGCATACTTATCTGTGCTAAGAGAAAGGAAAAACAAGTAGGCAGCAATTGGAACTGATAGCCTCAGGAAGGCTTGCATACTAGGTCAGTAACGTCCATCCTTTGCTGTGTTATTGTGTTTTTAAAAAATTTTAACCAGGTTAAGGATTTTAATAGCACTGTATTACTTTGCTCAGGTGAGACTTGTAGAAAAGATATTTAAATGTGGATGCCTGAGCCTCCTACCATGCATGGTTCCACCACAGATAACGGCTCCGCCACATAAAGACAGTGCTGTCTCCCACGAGGTTTCTCCTTACCCACAATGCTGTTCTCCTCCTATGCTCCAAGAGTGAGTGAAAAATAGGTAGGAAATGAGCATAGGGTGGGAAGGAGCAGCCAACACTGGACAGCGAGTGCCTTTAATCAGCCTCAGTGATGCTGGCATCAACCACACAATGAACTGAAGGCACTGGGAGCTCTTAAGCATAGCCTAAGAAGCATCTTTCAGATACCGCTTAAGTACTCTGACGCCCCCATATACCAAATGAACCCACAAATATAACTCAGTGTACTCCAACACTTGATGTTACTGTTAGAACACCTGCAACAAAAGGTTTTACATTATTTTTTAAGTTAAAGGTTTGACTTTCTGGGCACAGGGATGCATGCCTATAATTCCAGTGCTTGGGAAGCTGAGACAGGAAGAGTTCTTGGAGTGTGAAGTCAGCTGGGCTACATGGTGAGACCCTGGCTCAAAAAAGGAAAAAAAATGTCTGATTTACAATTCATATACAAATATATAGGGCCGGGGATATAGCTCAGTGGCACAGTACCTGCCTGGCAAGCATGAGGTCGTGAGTTTGATTCTCGGTGTGTATATATATATATATATATATATATATATATATATTATTGGTAGTTACAGTTTTCTGAATAAACTATCTTCTGGATAGGTTTTTGAGTCAAATTTGGCATCAGAATTTCCTCTTATAATCAAAACTTTGTCAAACTAAGCTGACAAACTAAGAGGAATAAGAATGTAATTCAGTCTTGTAATTAGGTAGGAAAACCCAGATCTCAGAAATAAGGATTTGGGTTTGCTTGATTGTTTTCACTTGTTAATTTCAGTTTCTTTAAATTCAGAGGACTAATGGTCCAATATACAGACCAATTCATATTTAAATGC
The DNA here is from genome assembly GCA_004027295.1 of Dolichotis patagonum. Lineage (NCBI taxonomy): Eukaryota > Metazoa > Chordata > Mammalia > Rodentia > Caviidae > Dolichotis > Dolichotis patagonum. The sequence goes on along the minus strand of PVJX010032304.1, from coordinate 542 downwards.
ATAAATAGATACATTACAGATGTGTATATTACTTATCAACTTGTGGAGACACAGGGAATGAATTTCTGAAATCTTATCAGATAATTAGTAGTTTGGTGCAAAAAAAGTGTTTTATAAGCCAAGAGAATCTCCTCAGAACAGATAAATGAACAAACATCACTCTCCCACGATCTGTGCTGTTGTTACTGCCATGAGTGGAATCTAGCCTGTCTCCTTTGGAACCCAGGGACCTCCTCCAAAGCAGCTCAGCCCAGCACTGCTGGTGGACACCACAAACAACAATTTGATTGGGTTTTTGGCATCTCCATTTCTGTCTGCATGTGATGCTTCCTCATCTGATGGTGTTGAACACTTCTATGAAGAGCTCCTTTTCCCCCCATGAATTCCATCAACTATTTCATGTGGCCTATAATTCACTGTGCTCTTAAGAGCATACCAGATCTAAGTCTTCAGAAAAGTTCTCTGGAGCATAAATACATATACATGTAATCCTATCTTAAAGAAATTACTGTTTTTGTATTTATTGAGCAAAAGTTCTCCAA
>PVJX010032303.1:0-20517 GCA_004027295.1 Dolichotis patagonum | reverse complement strand
AGACCCGGCCCAGATGCCGGTCTCCAGGCAGTTCCTTGCTGATGAAGGGAGGGCCTACCAGCCCCAAACAGTCGCGCCAAGATGCAGGTCTGCACACACTTTTGATCCAAACAGCCCAGGCCACTCTACGGGTCCGAGAGTTTCGGGTCCCAAAGAGACAGGCCGAGATGGTGCTTTCTGGGAGACTTCCTGAGCCACTCTTCAGTTGTTTTCCGCTTGCTGGCTCCATGAGCTCGTGCCTTCCCGGACAGCGGCGGAAATGGGTGTAGAGGGCGCCGCTAGGCAGCGTGCAGCCGCTCGATCTTTCTCCTCTTATAAGGTCATGATTCTATTTGGTGAGTGTCCTACATTTACTACCTCACTTCACTTTAGTTACTTACTAAAACATTCCTAAAACAGTCATACTGGGAGTTAGAGCTTCAACACACAAATTAAGTGGGTAGGTTCATATCAGGAGAGTTTACCAGGAAGTGATCCTTGTTCCTATGGTTTTGAGCAAAGAAAACCACATAGCCACATTTAAATTCAAGGAAGGGCAGTAACAGACTTCTTTCATGTTCATGGAAGAAGAGTCTTGTAATTATTAGCAAACATTGTTAATGTCCACCCAAGTACTAGTGAGTTTTAAGCAGGATTGCAACATAATCAGGTATGTGTCTTTGCATCATTGTGGAGAATGAACTACTAGAAATTCTTATAATCAAGATGAACATGTTGGAGCCATTGATACAGTCAAGTAAACAGAAATAATCTCCCCTACACATTTCTCCTTTTTTCTATATTTTTCTTATCCTCACTCCACCAAAAGAAGAAGAAGGAGGAGAAGGAGAAGGAGAAGAAGGAGGAGGAGGAGGAAAAGGAGAAGAAAAAGAGGAGGAGGAGAACGAGGAAAAGGAGAAGAAGAAGAGGAGGAGGAGAAAGAGAAAGAGGAGAAGGAGAAGGAGAAAAAGGGAAATGCATTATCATAGTATGCAGAAGTTCAGTAAACTGAATCCTTGAAAAATGTGAATTTAAGATGCAACCAAAGACATTAATAAGCATACTTTGAAAGTCAAATTCAGCCTTTCCTGTGTGTAAAAGAAAGCTGAAGCTGAGATCCAAGAAAAGATGCTTTTAACAGCACAGAAATTATTTGCATAAATGTTAGAAGATGAGTGAAAGAAATACAATGTCAACCCATCACCAGCTCTATCCAATTATGCTCTTTTGGATGGATATGAGGATTCTGGTCTACTTTGTAGTACAGTCAGTTTCATAAGTTGATTTTGTCATCATGGTTTATACATTTATCTCATGAGTTCAGTTAGAGTTTTAAGAGATTGATCTTCTCTTATTGTACTGAAAATTCTACTTTCACCCTACATAAGCATCTTATTTTGGATTCTCCAAAAAGCAAGGCCTAAGGGAAGCACATAGCATAAATTATTATTTAAAAGATAATCCCAGGAAACAGATGTCAAAGAATGCGGGAGATAAGAAAACAAATGGAGACCATGTAAGGGTAGGTTACCAAAGTCACTGCTCTTAAATCCAATGAGACTTTCTGTGAACCAGGCAGAAAGCCTTCTAGAACTTTCTTCTGGAAGGACAAGAGGTTGGACCCTTCATCCATTTGATCTTGGCCCCTCACTGGTTGCTCATTTTCAAGAATAATCAAATTCTCACACTCAGTTTCTATCTACACTTGGGCAAGCTGAGTGGGCTCCCAATATCTTGGAGAAATGGAAACACATGGTTTACACTTGAAGTACAACACTAATGGCACAAAAGAGGTGCCATTAGAACTATACACTGCAACAATAGGTGAAAGCAAAAGTGGTTTAATAAATGGTAGCATAGGCCACCAGCGGTGCTAGGTGAAGAGCAGACTCTGAACTTCAGCCAGAGCAGCCCTACCTCAGTAACCAGTGGTTTATTTTTCTATCTCATCACATAATCACTAAAACATTAAATATCTTTTTCTTTGCTCCCCAATAACAACTTGGATACATAGTCATGAGTCATTTTGTCTTAGTTCTCCAAGCACTGTATTTCTTCTCAAATTTAGAAGTTTCCTTCCTTATTATAAAATGTGGTGCTAGACTTACCAAGCTATCAAGCTGACGTTAAGCTACTTTTGTACTACAAAAGCAAGTCTGCCAGCAAATCTGAGCACCACCAAATAGGCCAAACCATGGAACTAATTAAGTAAAAACAATCCTTTAAGTCAATTTTCCATTGAGTGGGGGGAAAAGTTAAAAGTCAGGGGCAAAGAAGTGAAACCTAAAGTGAAACCTAGAGTCACACAGTGATCATCAGGAATACACGAGGGTAAAGGGTTGGGGGCAGACTCCGTTATCTGTTAGAAACCAAGGCACTTACAGGACACTGCAGGATTTTCTAGTCTATAGAAATCTAGTGCGAATTAAAACAATAGAAAATGTAGATCACATTGCACAATACACAACAGATTGTAAGTGCTTCTAAACGGCAGGAAGAGCTGTTTTGATGCTGAAAGTGATGACCCATGAAACCACCCAGGGAATGCCTAGCAGGAGCTCTGGGTCAGTGCTTCATAAATATTGGTTTCTTTTCACTTGTGTTTCATAAAAGTCTAAAGCTTTGCAGTATAACTACACAATGTAAGACAACTGGAATAAAATGTATAAGATTGAGAGATGCTTTTCTCTGGAAAAGTTCAATGAATAAGGCAAACTATCTCCTTGGTTGGAGCATGTTTAAGAACAAAGATGAAATGCTAGAGGTCACATCAAGTGTTCTGTCCTTCGAAACCCTTGTCAGAGCTTTTTCCCGCCCATGTAACCAAGCCTCCTTCTGTGGTTGTCTTTCCTTCCTCATTCACACTTTATCTGCCTCCCCTGACCTCTTTCCCTATCCCGCTTTTCTAAAACCTTCTGCTCCAGCTCCGTGTCTGATCCTTTTGAATAGGACAGATTTCTAGATTCCACTTTTGGGTTCCTTAGACTTCAGATACATTTTGAGTTTTCGTTCATTTGACAAACACTCATGGACAGCTTCTCTGTCACTCTGCTCTAGGCCTCAGGATACAGTGAAAAACAAAATAGACAAGTTCCCTGCCTAGGGATTTTCTAAGTTAGTGTGCAGTAAAACAAGTGAACAAACTGATACATAATGCCAGGGGACCCCTTGTTTTCTCAGCTGTGAAACTCGTTCCTACTGCTCATCCTGCAGAGCACAGAACAGTGACATTCCTCCTGTACCCCAGGAGCAGACTCATCTCCCAGCTATTCTAGTCATTCGCACCATGGACCACTTTTAAGAAGCTGTTTTTACCTAAAGATCAAAGTTCTAGCATGCTGAAATTTTACCTCCTGGTGAAGAAAAATTATAAGACAGTATGGAATTCTACTTCCAAGGTTTATTACATGTGTGGCAATTGCTTTATTTTCCCTAAGAATTATCAGTAATTAACAACAGTCCACTTAAATTCCACATATGACTGCCAATACCCTGAAATGATGGCTAGTGGTATGTTTTATCTCTGAAACTGGGTGATTTTCTATCTTTTGCCCCACTTAGAGGGAGTCACCTGGGATACAGAAAGACTAAATGTGAGAAATAAGAGGTATATTATGAGAAATTGCGGTTCACAACACAAAGTCCAATCAATCTGAGACATCCTGTACGTGCTATGCACACATATTTTAAGCCCTGTTAAATTTCCCTGCTGTTTCCACTGCTAAGGTTATAGACCAGTCAACCACAAACTGTCTCCCATTCTTTTGGCTTCCAACTGTTAACCAGTTTGATTTGTCCTTCCCTATTGGCTCTCCCCAAGTAAACAAGTGACATAACCTCTTCAGACCAGCAACTGTTTTAAATGAAAGTCTCCAAATTCAGCGGATAGATGCTAAAAAGGTATTTTAAAGATGTATTTGGAATATCATCCAGTCTTAAAAAGAAATGAAATTCCAGCACACACCACAGCATGCAAGAACCTTGAAGGCATTACAAGCCAGTGGCAAAAGGACATACATTGTGTGATTATATTTAGATGAGGCATCTAGAGGAGTTAAATTCCTGGTGACACTAAATAGAATTGCCTGGGGGATGGGAATAAACAGGGACATGACAATATAGCAGTGATGGTTATTGCCCGAGACTGCCCGAGACTGAGGTGAGTAGAGAATGGGGACTTACTGCTTAGTGCATACTGTTTCAGTGTGGGAAGAGTAAAAAATTCCAGAAGTAAATGGTAGGGATGGTTGCACAAAATGTGAATACACTTAATGTTACTAAACTGAGTACTTTAAAATTATAAAAATGGTAAGTATTGTGCATATTTTACCACCATTTAAATTTAGAAAATTCCATGAAAAACAACTAGATTTTTAAAATTGTATTTGGCATGAATCAATTGCAGAATTGTGTGAGCCCAGTCAGATCTCTACTTTCTGCTCAGGTGGCATTTGAGGGGAAAGGACCGCTCACACCCATGAGGGGCCACATCGTGTTGAACTAGAGAAAAATCAACCAGGAGCATTGCACTGACATAAACAATCCTCTTATTACATACTGAATACATTTGTTTCCATAAAATGGAGAAATTAGGGTCATTCTTTTAATGTTAAAGTAACTGCAAGACGGCATTAGCCCATATGAGCTAAAGATAAACTAAACTGTGGAATTTGGACTTTGTTCTTTGGCAATTTAGCTGGCAAACCATAAATCTACTATGTCTGCATCCAATTAGTACCCAAGTCTAACTCAGTTTTTCAACACCTTTTATATCTTTTCTTTCCTAAACCAGCCCCACTTATCTTCGTGTCTCTAATACACCTTCCACTGAACCATCGCTGTATTCCCCTAATTGCTCTTCTTACCTCTAGGCATATTCTCAGTTCCTGACTTTCCAAACTTGCTTCCATATTGTCACCAGAACAACTTCTCTAAAATTCTAAATGTGTCTTATTACTCTTTTCCTTAAAGGGTTCTGATAACAGTTCATTCCTTACAGAATAAAGACAAAATTAAATCTATCAAACAAGTGCCTGATCTCACCACTGACCACTTAAATGACCCTCCAGGAAAACTATGAACATGAGCTACTTACAATTTTAAACATACTTCCGTAGTTCTACTCCTCCAGCCTTAACTGGATGTCTTCCCAAACCCCCTCTCATATCTGCAGGACAAAATAGCTTGCTCATCATTTCTTAATGGACAATAAATTTTAGAGTAAAGGTATTATGTAATTTTTATTTATCCTGAGAACTTTGTTAAACATATAGCAACCACTAAATACAAGTAGTGTTCATTAAAAGAATTAATGAAAATATCAAATGTCTTGTGGCACTAGACTTACATGTTAGCTAAAATACCTTCCTTACTATCACTTGGTAATAATAAGACTCTATGATTGCAACTGAATCATTTCCACGGCCACATGGTCTATGACTCACTGTAGGTACCCATCAGGCAGTGATTCATCCTGTACTTGCAGCACAGATACTAATTTTACAAAAGGAATTCTCAGGCCATAACATTTTATTGCTCAAAACTCTTCAAGAGCTCCCTTATTGTCAACTCCTTCTATGACATCCAGTGACCTCCATTTTCTGTTCTCAATCTACCTGCTCAATCTTATTGCCTCCACTCTTCTGCAAGCCTGTCAAGGAACAAGTCACCAATGTCTACATAGTTTGCTAATGAGTATGTTTTAATCATGCTTTGTGTTTTGCTTAGAATTTCTTATATATTTAATTTTACTTCCCTAGATTTACTGCAAAAACCATTTCTTTCTAGAATTTTCCACAATTACCCCTGCCGAAATTGATTCCTGATTTTTATTTCCATAGCATTCTTTCCAGTACCCTCTTCGTGGCATATTCATATTGTATCTTTATCATACTTATCAGTGAATCTGTTTCAGCTCAAAGACAAGATTACAAAGTCTTTGAAGGTTTAACTCTGCCTTATCCATTGTGTCATCAACAGCAGAGTCCAACACATTCCTTGCCTGTTAGACTCTCAATAAAAAATTGCTAAATTAGTTATTCAGTTATCCAGTCCACTGCATCCATGGCTTTTCTGGATAATAGCATTTCATATTCACATGTATCAGTATATTAGGATTTAAAGTACTTTTCCATCTGTTATCTCATTTGTATCTCTCCATAATGTTATGAAATAATGCAAACTCTATCTTGGAGATAAAATAATCATATTTATATTTCAACACCTGAACACTTCAGTGCTATTCAGTGTAATTGGAGGGGGTGGAGTTTGATTCCTAAGGTGCTAACTTCATATTGCATAATTTTTTCCCCACTCTTGGTACCTTACACAAATGTTCAGCATTACCCATAGGTGTGATCCTCATTCATGTGGATTCAGTGAAAGCAGCACTCCCCAGCTCCACTCTCCTTCCCCTTCTGCCAAACTTTCTCTGCAGCTGGGAGAGATTTGAGGCCAAAAAAAAAAGTCAACCTCAACATTCTACCTGGATTTTTTCCCAGCCATCTTCTGCCGGGCCCACCCAGGCTATTGCTCCAGATTGTGCCTTACTAACCACACCTTTAAGGAAACCAGCCATCTAGGTAGACTGATTCCACAATGAGAAGGCAGGGAGTAGCTAAGTTCTAGGGTTTGGGGAGGGACATGTCACCAAAGCTGACAAGACCATGAAAAAGGGGCTATCAATTCTCAATTCACAGGTTGTGGAAACAGATTTCCAGGTTCAAGTGCTTGCTCTCCCTCTTCCTAGCTGCATTGCCCTGCAATATATATAATGTCCATGTGCCTCAAGGCCCCCATCTGTGAAAAGCACTGTGATAACAGTTTCTCTGTCATAGATTTCCTGTGAGGTTAAAAAAACTCATCAGTGCAGATTTGGGCCCAGTACCTGGGACATGAGAAGCATTCAGGAAATTTTGAACTAAAATGATAGGGTGTTCAATTTTTATGTGTCTTTAGAATTGCTAATTAAAACTCATCTGTAAACAAAGAGTCTCCACAACCCCACATTTTAAACAAGGACCATGCACCTCACTTGGAGATTACTACACCTAAACGGCTCTCCTACCTTCCACTACCATCCACCACCCTAAATCCCACACCCTTTCACTCCAGAAAGGACAGCACTGGAGGGAACAGATTTGAAGGGAGCAAAGTGATCATTGTTATGGCTTCCTAGGGACTGTGATGAGATATCTCCAACTCGAAGGAAAGAATGAAGGACTTCAGGAGGACCCCCAGAGTAATGAGTTGCTGCCAGACAATTCCTTTGATGGAGCTTTCAGAGCCAAAGACCCAGTCTTCTTCAACTATCATAGACAATTACTGAGAGAAGTTGGCCTAGGACCTTGATTATATGTGACATTCTTAAACACTGTGGCTTGTGTTTACTTAGTGTGTGAAGCCTGCCAGGGAGGCCCAATTCATCAGAGAAATATAGAACTGTGGAACCAGCTGCACAAGGAGAAAAGGATGGCAGCCCCTCACGCTAGTTTCCTACAGCAAAGACCATCTCAGCACCTATCATGTGACAAAGCACAGAGGAAATTTAAGAGCTCTGGTGGCCACTAAGAGAGGAGCTACTCCTCTGGACAGGAGACTGTTACAAGGAATCACTCTCAGGGGTCTAGGAGGATATTGCTGCCCTCTCTGGAGGAAGCTTATCAATGGACACGACTAGTTGAAACTAGCTGCTCACTAAATTTATTAGCCATAAAAGTTACCAGGTGAAGGTAGACCAGGTGGCTCACCACCCCTTCACGATGTGTAATTAGTTACCAAGAGATGAGTATGCCTCTACCATCTCCCCTAGACTCCTAAAGATCTCCAACCCAAGCAAAGTTAATCCCATAAAGAATGAAAAGATGGCATCTTTATGAAGACTCTTCCCACCCAACTCAATTCTGTCAAAGTACTGAGATAGGAAAAGTATAAGAACAGATCAGAGAGCCAAGAACCTCAAGAGATGGTGCAAACCTACACAAGGTAAGGATTGGGAAGGTGCTAGAGATAAGACTGAAATCATATTAAAATCTAAAGCTTAAACAGAAGTCAATTTTAACATCTCAAATTATCCAGGAAATTATAGGCTATGTCCTCAAAATATCAGGAAAAAAAAGATTTGTGTCATAGCATAATTGAAGGTTTATTTAAAAAGTTTATGTCCCAGTAGAGCAATTACATTACCAACATCAGCATCCTAAGGAAAACTAAGTGTTCAAAACAGAGAAGCTAAATGTGTCCAAGCCCAAGGCTTCAAATGAGATCAGAGAGGGAAGACAGAGCCTTGAATGATTATGTGCCTAGCGCTCTGTGTGGAGGAAAATTAGGGAAAATCAAGGGCAGACACTAACCTGAGAAATCTGAGGAAATTACCAAGAATAAAATTTAAAGCCCCAGTGGTTCTAATTGGCCAGAAAGAGTAAGGGACAAAATAGGTTGCGTATAAAGGCACAATGTTGATGCACACACTTGGAACCACTGGGGGTCTACTGGGGTTTTATGTTAATAAGGATAATGCATCTCTGAAAAATATTATTGCCTCCCAGCAGCTTCCTGCTACTCTGGTCACTCCTGCCTTTCATTAGCAAAAGGCTAAACCACACCTTCCTCCTATCCTATTCCTCTGAAGGAGCTGAAATGGTCATGTGCGAGGGAAAACAGACTCTTTCATCTCTGCATTGACACCACAAGGCCAAGCCAAATGACTACTTAGCAGAAGATTCTCCTACCCCAAAAGGGATGAGGCAGAGCAGGACCCATCTACCCTTCAATTTCCTCTCTATGCAAAACCAGCCTTGTAATTGTTACTCATCAACCTCACACACTGCAAGTCTTCTAGGAAAAGAAAAAATAGAAGGGTTCCAAACAGACCTCAGACTAGAATGTTATTCTCACCCGCTGGCAGCTCTTCTCCAGGACAGTAGCATACCAAGAGTGGTTTGTGTGATTATCTTCTGAGCAGTCCCACACTCCAGTCCAAACTCCCAAAGCAAGCTGCCTTGGGAGACCAAGAGAGTTGTCACCACTGCTCTGCGCATGGAGAAAGCAGCATGGTGATATTGGGAATTCTTTGCCCATGCTAGGAAATCACTACATTGCCTTGGCAAGCCCTGCCCAAGGGCAGGTCTTTACTGTCCTCCCAGGAAAGTCTGCAAACAGCCATCAGTTCAGCCTCCCTCCGGCGTAGAGCCCTCAGGAGCAGTGCACAGCTCAGCACAGACTGCCGTGGGCTTCCCTCAGAGAACACAGCTTTGCAACTGCAACTGAGTTGGTTTTTATTTTTTGTTTTTTTAAGTTGATTCAGAGAAATTTCAGAGTTCCACTAAAAGTCTGTAATGCTCTAGGGGAAAGTGTGATGTCCATCAATGTGAATTCTAGAAGGCAGCTATTGGCACATCCGTGAGAGACTTAATCCCCCAGATGGTCAGCGTGTCACCTCCATTCCCAAAATGCACTCTGCAGGAACAGGGTAGGTCCAGCTTCTCAAATACTCCTTAGGTCACTGCTCGTCTTCCTACCCACTCACCCCAACATATGTATTTCAAAAACTTCCAGTGAAAATTAGTAAATAATATAAAAATTTAGAAAACAAAAGTTTAAAGAAGTCCTCTCCCACCCCCAAAAAAACCCTCATAATGCTCTCTCTCTGAGAAGCATGATGTAGTTTGATATATCTGCTTTCAGATTTTTATGTTATTTTAGTTATGAGTAAATATATGCTCAAAATTTAATGGAATTAAAATAGAATTTAGACAACTGAGTCGCCATTGAAATGATGGAAGATCTGGAATCAACTGCTTGAATATAAACCCTAATTCCAGGTCTTATTGTCTATATCTAAACTATAACAGATGAATAGTATAGCACCTACATTAAGAAGTTGTTATATGTAATGTGAAGCTCTTATAACAGGACCTAGCACCCGTGGGGTTCATATAGCTGTTTGTGTTGCTGTTGTTGTTATTAGTTTGTGTCTTTAATATTATACACAATTTTTTTCACACTCCTTCCAAGGAATGAACACCTCATGTGTCTCAACCAGTAATACAGTGTCAAATCTAGGGCACTGTCTAGAATGATATGACTCTTACAAAATGCACTGATGTGGCCAGCATCTTCCTATAAATGGCTGATGTGACCAGCTGGCTGTGGACAACTCGAATACCTGAAAGGGCAGGGGAAAGCTGTGGAGGGCCAGCCACAGCAGCATCTCAGCTGTCCTCAACTGTCACAAACAGAGGTTGGCAGCTCAATTCCTTAGGAATGCAGTGCAGTCACCTTGGTGGTCTAATCCTTTTACTTGAAACTCCAGAGATAAAGTGTCCTCAGTACCAAATTCCAGTGGTCAGACTAGTGAAGGTCAATCAATCTCTCTGTCCCTAAATAAATACATCCCTCTCCCCTGTAGCATGTCATTATGGAGCTTAGAGCAGTTGTCTTCAACTGAGGAACCGGGTTGATTTTCCTCTCTACAAGACATTTGGAAATGACTGGAGATGTTTTTAATTGTCATAACTGAAGAGAAAAGAGGCTGCTATTGGCAAGTGCTAGATACAGTCCTAGAATGCGACTAAACACCCTGTAATTCACAGGAGACCCCCCCCCACAGACAGAAAGTTATCTAACCCAAAATGTCAACAGTGCTGAGATGGAGAAGCCCTTGATTAGATATCTTAAACACACAAGTTAAAAAATCCTCTTGGGCTAAAAGAGGAAAACACCTTCCCTAGGGCAAGGAGCAGGTTTGTGGATATCAGAAGAGATCAAGTAGGCAGTATACCTGAGATAAGGGAACTACATTTTCTGTGTCTCTTCTACAGAGCGGATGGAGAGGAAAACGCAACCAGAAGACATATACGTTCCTAAATAAAGGCTGCCATCTAAACACCACCCAACTTCACATCACAGACAGGACAGTGAGACATGGAAGAACTTCAGCATTAGAAAAGATGAATCCCATCCTCTGGGGATGAAACACTTCCTCCTCACACTACATGGATGCCTGTTTTTCTTCAGAACTCAAACCCAGCTCCTCAGACAGCCCTTCCCTGATCACCAGACCCTGTCTCCCTCTCTTTTTCTGTCCAGGCTTGTCTTCTGTTTTCTTTCCTGTGTCTGTACCAGTTTATAATGAATGCAAGAATCTTGACTCTCTTTTATCCTGTTTCTCTGCCCCAGCAAATGCCTCATAACACAATAAATGGTAAGTAAACATTTGCTGAATTCTGGATGATACATTAAATGAATCTGGTAAGAGTACAAAGGAAGTAACACTGGAGCCTATGTAGAACTTGAGTTATAAATGTCTTCATTTCCATTCAAAGGCATTCCTGTGGAGAGTCCTAGAATGCAATGAGAACTTGTCATTTGTCAAGTGCTTTTAAATCTCAACACCTATCTCTGAGATAGGAACTACTGGATCCATTTCAGAGATGAGGAAACAAAGTCACAAAAGTTATGGAAGCTCCCTGCATCCCTGTGCTATAGGAAAACAGAAAGAGAAATGAAACCCAGGTCTGACTTTATAATTTTCTGTTCTTATCACCAAGTACTAGACAGCACACAAACATCTAGAAAACATGAATGCTTGTTCCCTTGGTGTTTAAAATGAACTGGAGTCAAGAAACACACAATTAAAAGTACTAGGATCAATTTCCAATACAAATTACAACCATGTTCTTGGCAGCCACTGTATAAAGATGTCAACTATATAAAAATGCCAGAGGTATACAGAGCAAGAGAGTGGAAAGAGAGGTGGGATTCCTCAAGAACATGGGCATGGGTGACTGGTTAAGGACACAGTCATTAGAATCAGCCTGATGGGACCAGCATGACCAGCTCCATGACTTCCCCAGGTGAGCTGGTCGAGCTTCTGATTTTCAATTTAGGATACCACAGTTTAAGGCACCACTACTTATTGTACAAATGTCCCAGAAGAGAATCCCAATTAAGCTAGTGTATGATGCAGTGATCTAGCTTATAAATGCACCCTGATTTCAGAGATATTAAAATGTAAAAACACTGCATATTAGAACAGTTTTGAAACACTGATCATAATCTCTCTGAGCATCAGTTTTCTTGCCTTCGGGAAAGAGATGGTAATCATCAAGCTATGGGGTTATTACAAACAAGCCCACATGTAATATTTTCAGGGCCTGGGGTGAGAGTATAAACACAGGTCCATTTACCACATTTTTAGTATTTTAAATTTAGAAATCAAGCCAATGAAGTATGAAAAATGTTATCCTCTTATTTCAACAAAAATATTTTCACAACAACCTGGACAGCCAGGTTGGGTTTAGAGTCCTCCGACTCCTCAGTCATGCAACAGAATGTAGCCACACAGGCAGAGCTGGCCCTGATTTTCCTGCTTCTGCTGCCACACCCAGCTCTGTCTTGAACATCCTGGGACCACAACCATCTATGAAGCACCAACCTCAGCCAAGTCTAGGCCACATGTGTTGTGCTCCCTGCAAACAGCTACGTGTTGGACATCCCTTGGGCCTATAGATAATAGTCTTACCTCAAGAGAAGATATTTGGCCAAGAGATTCATGTGGGACCTAAATCCAATGGGTATTTGAGAAAGGAATTCCAGGATCACGCTTAGCTGCCACTGATACAGGATTGGATTCAATGGGTACACTAACTCCAAGGACCTCCAACCCATGGCAGGGCTATAGCCAAAGGAGAACAAGACCTACAGCTGCCTTTAACAGGTCCCCAGCATGGACAGGTTACAATAATCAAACCTCATGAAAAGAAATGAGGATACATCATTCTGCAACCAATATCCATAGAGGCTCTACACACAAATGTGTCCCATGCCTGACAAAGACAGAAAAAAGCTAATTGGATTCCACAGACATAGTGGCAACTACCTATTACTTAGTACCTGCTAGTTGCATGACAATGGGTGGTACATTTTTCATTCATTTTTTATTTAACTGGGAAACTGGAGATGTGTCTGTAAACTGTGATCGTATGGGAGGAGGTCCTAGATGCCAGGCCAGAAAGCCTTGTTCATAAAGGAGTTACTGCTGACTTCTAAGTGTGGAATGCATGCATGAGCATGATTTCTGTCGAGAGCCACCAGCACAGTACAGGAAGGACACAGGGAACTCCAGGAGGAGATAATCACCAATGCAAGTAAGAGATAGAGACCCCAGCTGTAACTCTGTGGGTAATAGAAAGCAAAAAAATGGAGGGGAGAAAGGTTTTGAAGAATGCACAATTGTGGGTACTGAAGAACAAGGATAAGGAGTAAGCAAGGCCTTCCATTTTCCCAAGGAACTCGGATCACAGTAAGACATAAAAACAGAGAGAAAGAACTTACTGCAAGTACAGGCTTTATTTAAGATAAAGCCCTGAGAGGGGCCACTGGCTCCAAGATGTCTCTTACAGAGTAAGGGTTTATAAGGTGTTAAAGAGAATGAGGGAGCTACAGGCCTGTTAGTCTCCAGATCAGATCCTTGAGTCTGTGGTCACTGGTCCATCTTGTGCGGGTGTAAATCTCTCTATGCTTCTGAAGCTGAGAGCTTCTTGGCTGGAATGATCTGTTCTATAAACAGGAGTTAGGCCAGGCCAGTTAATTAGGGGTACTGATTTTTTTTACAAGGCCTAAACAATGTGGGGAAGGGTGAGAACTCATAGGAAGATATCCTTTGGTCTTTTCTTTACAGGCAGGAAAATATCACTGGCAGAAATTAGGAAGCTCCTTTGAAGGAGATAAACTTAGGTGCCTGGAAATGGCAGTTCACTGTCTCGGTGTGCAAGAGCATCTGCTGAGCACTTAGGTTTGTTTGTAGTTCTCTGTCTCTACCTCCACCTGTTAGAATTTGCCCTCACTGATGCCACCACAGAGCTCCTATAACCCAGTGAAGGCATTATTTTGATCTCTTAGTGTCCAGAAAGACACTACTTAGTCTGTCAATGTACCCAACAATTACCGTATTGCCACAACAACCCTTGCTAATAAAATACAGACATAATATTTTCTTGTCTCCCACTCTGCCCTTATACCAACACCTGGAAAATGCACAGCAAGACAGCTATAGTATCACCGAAAATATACTCAGGCAGGTTTAAAACCACAACTACAAAATAGATAAAGCTAGTGCAACAGTGCCATCTAGTGAAGCAAAAGAGCCTCCAAAAAGCATGGATACTTTATATTCCTCAAATTTAAGATTTACACATTTTTACCCAAATGGATCCAATGCAGAATGGGAATTTAAGACTTTTCACTTAAAGCATTAAATGAAATTGTATGACATAATCATTAGCCTTCGTAAACATCCCCCTATATGATCTTGCATTGCCAAATAAGGAGAAATCTTACTGTTGGTTGCATAAATAGAAGAAATTAGTAGAAATCCATGATTTCCTTCCCAGTCAAACGTTAGATAATAAGAACTCAACACTAAGTAGTGATAAGATCAGCAACATATTCCAGTGTCTTTATTCTGAGACCCATGTGCTCTCTGTGACCCTGAGCTGATGGAGCTGTGACTCAAACTGAAAGACCACTTGCATATTCCAGCTCTGTGCTTTGTGCCTGGCTGACCTGGAACAATTGAAACTCTCCGACCTTCTGTCTTTCATCTACAAAATGACAATATAATAATAATGCTCATTCATGTGGAATGTTGTAAGTCTTAAAGAAGTATTTTGGGGAAAGTATATCACACATGGTTTAGCATGAAAAAGGTTAGTTCTCTCTTCTAGCCTGCCTACCCCTTGTCTTTTATCTGCTTGTTTACCAAAGAAGAATGAGACACCTAAAAGTCCACTCCTTTGCAATGCTGATATTCAAATTTCCTCACAATGGATACTGAGACCCTACTCAATGTCAAGCACAATTTCAGGTTCAGAGGACAGATGAGGTTCTTCCTGGTGAGATATGTAATATAAGGAGATTGTGGAAGGAGATAGTATAGTCACCACATAGTAGAGACAGAAAGGAACACCTCTCAGAATGGATTTTGATTGAGGTGACCAGAGGAGAGAGGGAGACAGACAGATGCTATTAAGGACTATTTCTGGGCTCTTGCAAAAGAAAGAAGGAGCAGTCACCAAGTTTTTATCCAATGGACTCATTTCACTTAGACTGAAGAGCTTAATGCTCCTTGTTTAGGAAAGGAGTTGGAAATAGCAAGAGATGTTCATACTCCAAAGAAGCAGTCTATAAGCTTGGTTAAACCCTGCA
This sequence comes from Dolichotis patagonum, assembly GCA_004027295.1. Classification (NCBI taxonomy): domain Eukaryota; kingdom Metazoa; phylum Chordata; class Mammalia; order Rodentia; family Caviidae; genus Dolichotis; species Dolichotis patagonum. The sequence goes on along the minus strand of PVJX010032303.1, from coordinate 5,331 downwards.
CAGCATCTGTCCCTAGAAGCTTCTCCATCTCCATTCCAGAGCCTGAGGCCCCATTTCAAGACTGTTTCAAGTCAACCAATCTGCCAGGCAGAAAAAATAAAAATCAGGATGTTCTCCTGGCTTTCCTCCTCTTCTTCCATTTCCTTCTAAAATTTGGAAGACCCTTTTGGGTTGCCTCAATGCTTTATACAAGACAGAAACATTATCATTGTTCTGATTTAACTACTTTGAAAGTCACACTGCACTTATCTCTGCATTTCCCACAGCCAAATCTCAGCCACCTGCTGAAATCTACCAGTCAGTAGATCTCTCAGTTTGTACTTTCCAAAGTTCTCCAGTACACTATCAAATATTTTAATTTTTTTCAAAATAAAATTTATTTAAAGTTCTATAATCCCACACTTTGGCTGGATGACACAAGTTAAGTTTCTTTTTGAAGATTTTCCCAGAGTCCTCAATATCTCAGTGAGAGCTATAAATTTCTGATATAGTATATGATGTATTTCACAAAATCATTTGGCCATAGAACTCTTTCTTCACAGAGCTGTTCATGGAAATACGCTTTGTAAAAAGGTTAAGTTACCATCAGTCTGTGTATATGTCTGTTATTACCTCAGACTTTGCTAGATCTTTACTGTCTCAAAGCTTTTTCTAATATATCACAGCCTGTTATGGCTTATGTCTAGATGTACCCGCAAAGCCTCATGTAGTCGCAGTAAGGGCTTTTCAGAGGTGGCCAGAACTATAGGGCGTGAAGCTGGAATGAAGTGTGTGATGCTGGGATTAAGGGTGTATGATTACTACATTAGTTCACTGATTGATTTGCCATAGTTGTGAGTATAGATAAATAGGAAGGCCCACCCTGGGTACAAGTTCTAACCTCCCTAATGGCGTGTAGCCTGGATAGACTATAAAGGACTGAAAAAGGGCTGCTACCACTTCACTACTGGCTACCTTCTACTTGCTCCACTCTCCCATGGACTGTTTCTCCTCTACCATGACCCTGTACCATACCAACCTGCCTAGGCACCAGCTGACTATGGACTGAAACTTCTACAATCTGTGAAACAAAATAAATCTTTCTCCTTTAATTTTGGGTGTTGGGTATTTTGTTTCAGCAACAAACAAAATAACTAAGATCCAGTCTCTTCTTACCTTGGTCACATAGCAAACTTACCAATACTCTCCTGTCTTCTTGATAGAGGCAGCTGGGTTAAATAGAAATATTACAGGCAGTCAGACAGGGATAGGCCCTCAAGGGAGCCAGCACAGAGGACCAGAGGTCTTATGAGCTTGGAAGAGACAGACATTTTTTCAAGGGAAAAAATCAAACAAGTCCACCCACATCCTAAGGACTGATATTCTAACTAGGTCTCTATCACCCTGAGGAAGCCAGGATTCACCATCCCAACTCCCTACAGAACAGTTGCTGCTCTTTAAGAAGCCTGCTTGCTTGCTTCATGACCCACTTCCCCATTTGTCCACGATTTAATCAATTTTGCCTGAGCAATTATTTTTATTCATTGACCATAGTTCTGTCCCACATCATGCCCACCTCCCTTGCAAGTTCCCATTCCCACCCCCATGAACCCACCTCACCTCATGGTTTTGCTCCATAAAAGTCCCTAGAAAAGAGAGGGTCCTCAGCAACCCACTCGAGACACTTTCTGTCTCTCAGACAGAAGCTTTCTTTCTCTCAATAAATATATCCTGCTCTTAACCTCCATTGTTCCTAAAATGCATTCTTCAGTTTTACCAGACATCTAGTAGGTCGGGAGTTTCATCCCCCTATATCATTCTCACATCAGTTCTCTGTAAATGTATGTATCATGGCCTAATATTATGAGTCCCTTAGTTGATTTGTGTTTGTCTTTCTTTATTGTAGGCTCCATTATGCACACATTTCCAGGAAAGCTTGTAGAAATACTGGTGCTTGCACAATGTGGGGCATACAGTAGATATTTAATGCCAAAAGAAAGGGAGAGATAAGGAAAATGAGGACAGGGTTGGCTCTGATTAGAAAAAACACAGTTCCATAATTGGACTTTGGATCAGTCACAACCTATTTGAGCCTCCTTTCTTCCACTTCAGCCGAAGAACACTAAAGACATTTTTCCTGACTTCCTCTTAGGACTGATAGAGGGCTCTAAGAAGATCGCTGAAGCAAACTGAAAGTATCAGGCCAACATAAAGTACTTTGCACCATCATTAGTACCAGGCTGACACATCCCCTTCAGTTCTTCTCCAAAGAGGCCAGGGCACTGTGTCCTCAAGGGAGACAAAAAATATACTCTGCACATATTTTTAGCTAGGAAGATCCTCCCAATTCCCAAAATAATGTCTCTTTCTGAAATCTGATGCTTGAAATTTCAGTAACACAAGATAATTTTTATTCACATTAGATATGATTATAAATACTATGAAAAGTACAAATTATTGGTGTCAATTCCCTTACTAGGAGACATTTCAAGAGGGGATAATTCCAGGCCTTCAAAATGAGGTTAAAAGAATCAAGTTGAAAACTATGCAGGGAAATGCTGTTGTCTTCAGAATTTTATTTAGGGAAAGATTCAGATTAAACTAACATTTATGGAATATATAAAATATAAATATATTATATAGTATATAATATATTAATATAGTATATAAAATAGACCATTCTCTAACAAATTATAAGCATATCTATAGGGATGCAAAAACTCCAGCCATAGGTTGAATGCACACTATCAGATTGGAAAGCCAATTGCTGGACTTAACCTTGAATTCAACTGGGGGGAAATTTAAATTTTAAAAACAAAGGAATGAGAGAGTTTGGTTTAGAAACAGGATTTGAGTATTCACTTGTAAAGTCACACTATCATTGAGGCTGTGGTTTATCTGATTGTCTAAATGCAAATCATTTTGTAATTCTTTTTATTGTTAACGAATTCTATCTTATAGGATGAGGCCATCAAGATGTTAGATTTTGAAAGAGAAAACTAGAGAGCAGTCACAATCAGGCACCTGGATTTCTCCCAATTACTGCCCCCATTATTTCCATACCTATTGCTGACATGTTTAATCTCTTTCTCCTTGCCTGGCCGACAGCTTGCATGGAGGAAGAATGCTAGCTAATGCACTGCTCAGCAGGCTGTGGGTCCAATTTAAATAATTAAAATCCTATTTCATTTCTTCTCTCCCTCTCCTAAATACACTAGAAAAGAAGGTGCAGGCCCAGGCTCGATGCCTTTAACTTGTCAGGGGGGTAACTCACTGACCTTCTTTAAGTCCCTTTCTTTACCAGCTTCTCTCTGCCTGTCCCCTAGGACACAGAAGATTATTTAAAGCTATCAGATGATAACCAATAAGCAAGGGTCATCTCTATTGCCTAGCTTAAAGGTCTTTGATCTAGTAAATCATCAATTGCTGCTGCCTGTATTAGCCTTCTGGTCAACCATGTGATCTGGACTGGTCTTGTTATTCTTTAAGTAGATGAGGACAGGAGCCACACAGCAATTTCTGCTGATGAAGTGATATGCAGTTCACTTGAGCTTGGAGTCTGCCTCTAGTTTTTCAATGAAGTAACTTCCTCTTCTCAAATAATTCAAAACCTCTTTCCATCTGACAAAACCCTGCATCATAATTTTGTTGCTTGACATGGGGATATTTGTATGTGTCCCTTTCATACACTGCAGGTCCACATGTGCCAGATTTTGTTCCAGCAGCTCTGTGTGTTCTTTACTGCTCTGTTATTGTTTGAAGGGCAACTCAAGATGTTTGTTGCAAATGAAGATCATGGGGTCAAAGATCTCATTTCATGCATTTGAATCAGGTCTTAGTAAGTTTTTTGTTGTTGTTGTTTTCATTTTTTATTAGTATATGCTTACAGTACATAATGATTATATTCCATGTGGGATGTTGGTACATCCCCATAATTCCTGAATTGCACTTGGACAAACATCATGATGGTGATAAGCACAGAGAACTGCATTCCCAGAACCTGTATTTTGAGAGAGTTGTCTAGGTCTTACGCACACTGAAGTTTGAGAATCCATAGCCATGGCGGCATATAAATAAGTAAATGAATAATACAGGGGCCATTTTATTACTAAGTAAAAATGAAATAGAGGCTGAACAGAACAACAAGCAATTTGCTGCAGAAGATGAAAGACATTAGAGATTCTTTAAGGTGACCTTCAAGCTATCTGTAGAGGTGACTAGGAGGTGACAGAAAACCATGGGATTATAATGCTCCAGACAAAAGGAAAGCACGGGCTGTTCTTGTAATAAGAATTTAGAGTTGCATTGGAAATTGTAAATAATACAATGAATAGAGACCTAAAGTACACACTGACGTTTGAGGTATGGTAGGAATTAAAGCTGACAAGGAAATAAGTCAACCCACAAAGGCACTTGAAGTTTCTCTTTACACATTTAAGGAAGAGATCTGGTTCTGTGTTTAAGAATACATTTATACAAGCAGAAACTGCAGAGAGATGGTAAGAATAAATGCACGGTGACTAAATCGATCAACATTCAAACAATCAGTGTTCACATAGTGCACAAGTGACTGCAATGTAAAGTGTGTAATAGTGAAATTTCTTGAATATAAAGAACTGTCTACCTTAAGGTAAATTTCTTCCTGTCTCTGAGGTATAATTTGCTCACTTAAGTGGAATACATTGTACATATATGACTTATATTTAATAGTTATATAAATATATATCATTAATATATCTGCATATACTTTATATATATAATACATTCCTCTTTACAAATAAGCAAATGAAATTGTTGTGAAACTATATGAATCAAAAGGCTTTGTGAAGTTATCAGCATATACATAGCACTCAGAAATGTCAGCAATTATTTGGCATCATTACTATTTAATTGCTATTGAAATATGGCAGTAGGGCCGGGGATTTAGCTCAGTGACTTAAGCGCCTGCCTGGTAAGTGCGAGGTCATGAGTTCGATCCCTGGTACCAAAAAAAAAAAAAAGAAATATGGCAGTAGCGCACATTGCTCAATAACCATATTTTTATTCAGTTAGAGGACAGAGTAGTCACCTGTCATGAAGAAGAGCTAACAAAAGAGATGTAACATTTATTAGAAAGCTGAACATTCTGATCGTAACAATAACTCATTATAGTGGATATTAATCAACTCACCTATAAAACAAGAATAAGTAACCTGTACAAGCTCAGGCAACTACTAAGCGACAAGGCTGGCTGTGCACCTAGATTTCACTGTTAGTCACTGGAGAATGAGTTAGCTATTTCAGAAGTAGATGCTTAAGGCTTAGAAAAATGTCCTGAGCTTCTATGTACATTGCAGGCAAAATGTGAACACA
>PVJX010032302.1:0-20526 GCA_004027295.1 Dolichotis patagonum | reverse complement strand
TGTATATCTCTTTGAATCTGCTTTATGCATTCTGTTTGTTTCTTATATTGTTCTTTGAGGGATTCTATCTTTTTGCTTTGTTCCTCTAATTTTTTAGCTGTGTTTTCACTAGATGCATTCACTATTTCTTTCACTGTTTTTATCAATTCTTCTTTTACCTGGGCAAGTATTTCTGGTTTGAATTTCTCCATAGCTTTCCTTATTTGCATATTGATTTCATTTGACATCATTTCAGACATTTCAGGTGTATGGCTTCTTTTTTCTTCTATGTACACAGCTTCTAAGCTTTCTTGGGGAGGGCTAGGGCTTTGAGCCTGCCTTTTGGTCTTTCCTTTTGTCATTTTTCTGTATTTCCTTACTTTGAGTGGTGTTCCTAAGCTTTCTCTGCTTATGTGGCAAATTACATGTTATACCCTCAGTTCCTGGAGGGGCAGTGGCTCCCCCACAGGCTCTTGGCTGCCTCACAGGGTCCTAACTCTCCTCTGTGGGCTCCTGGCTCCCTAAGTTGTAAGCTGAATGCTGGGTGTGGCCACCCCAGAGCCTGTGGAATCTCAGGCAGGCCAGGCCTCCGTGCCTTGTCCCAGGCAGTTCTCCAGGAGGTTCCCTGCGAGTGAAGGGCCTACAGGTCCCAAAGAGTCAGGCCAGAATGTTGGTTTCTGAAAAGTTCTCGGTCCCAAACAGACCTGGCCAAGATGCCAGTCTCCACAATATTCCCAATCCAAACAGCCCGGGCCACTCTGTGGGTCCGAGAGTTTCAGGTCCCAAAGAGACAGGCCGTGATGCTGCTTTCTGGGAGACTTCCTGGGGGTGAAGGTGGGGCTATGGGTCCAAACAGACCCAGCCCAGATGCTGATCTCCAGGCAGTTCCCTGAGGATGAAGGGTATGCTTACCAGTCCCAAAGAGTCGCGCCGAGATGCAGGTCTGCACAGACTTTTGATCCAAACAGCCCAGGCCACTCTACGGGTCTGAGAGTTTCGGGTCCCAAAGAGACAGCCTGAAATCCTGCTTTCTGGGAGAATTCCTCCATTTACCTTTTTTAATAACTAAAGAAAGGTTATGAGCTCTCTCTCGTACCTCTGACCAATGGTCTAGAGCAAGAGAGAGGGGAGTGGATGTTGTCTGTCCCATGGTGGTTGCTGTGGAACAAAGTAACGTGAGAGGCACCAAGCAAACAAAGACAGATGAACACTGAGACAAAGGTAACAGACAAATGCCGGCTTATAAGAGCTTTTTAGAGGTCTAAAGAACAAGAAATGGTGACTCCACCACAAAGAAGTTAAAGTCCAAAGAACAACAAATGGTTACTCCACCACAAAATCATAAGTTCAAAGAACAACAAATGGTGACTCCACCGCAAACTAGGCTCCGAGAGCCTATGGTCCCCAGGGCGTCCCCCAGGCAAGTGACTTGTGACTCAGAAGCCCGGGGGCAAGTCACTGGGACAGAGAGCTCTCGTGTCTCGGCACCAGTCACAACAAAACTAAGTGATCGCAAAGTGAAAGTAGAACAAAGAGAGAGAGAGAGAACAGAGGGAGAGAGAGAGAAAGAGATATAAAAATGGCCGTACTTACCCCGAGACGTGACTGTTGAGGTCTCCCAATGCAAGGGCAATCCCTCTCTCACTGGGGCCTCCAAATGTGAGGGTTGAGACACCCACCACGTGAAGGAAGACACCAACAGACACCTTCTCATGCAATAAGTATGGGGTCTATATTATCCAAGCATGCATGGGGCTCACTGAACACGCAGGAACAGAGAGCCCCGAGCTAAGCATGGGCAGGGTTTTTAAGCTATTGAACAAAGGGAGGAGGAGACCTTGCAAGCGCGGGTACAGACGCAGATGGCATTGGTTGGTTTGAATGGCAATCCTGTATTCATTGGGGAGAGTATCCATAGGGTGAGGGTCCGAGACCGGGGTAGTGGACGCTACCTAATAAGGGCAGTAGATGCTCTGGAAAGGCTCAAGTTGTAAATTCCTTAGTCAAGGGGGGGGTTCCATCTCATGACCCAGTTTTCCCCACCCAGTTACCCAGTTCCATCCTTGGGCAACTTTAGATTTCAACAGGCCATGTACAAACAGTTCAAATAGTACAAATCATACATTACTAACAGGAAATATTTCCTTTACAGAATGACCTAATATTTTAATATGACTAGGAAAAGTCCTTAATCTTTGACTGTTGAAAAGCTGTAACATCATTATTTATTTCTTAATATATGATAAAATTACTCATGTTTGATTGGCATGTGCAAGAATGGATGACTTTAGGAAAAAAAAATTGTGGTGACTGCAATGGTTCTAATGTTAGAATAAGTAATACTTAATATGTTATTCCTCAAGCCCCCCCAATGCTGTTTTAATTCAAAAAGTACTTAAAGGAAAATTGCAGTTGTATTCTTTTTTACTCAGACTTCTGTTTATACAAATGTTAATACTTTAAAAATTATTCTTGATTTCTTTTAGCAGTAATTCTAGAGTAACAAGATGAGTCTCCCAACAGAAAAGATAAAATTGTCTTTAATTATTGAATAGCATAGTGATATTGATCTGGCTAGACAGCAGTACTCAAGTAAACACATTAACATTTACTTTGACAAATTACAATTTTGGGTATAATTTATCTCATTGTATAATTACAGTTGGTCTCACTGTATACATACCAATTTATAAACCAATGATATATCACAAACATTACAGTGCATTTGGTGTTAACCAAATTTATTATTTTGGGTAGCTCAGACTCAGAATGAATCCTTTGCTTATGAAACACAAAGTAACAACCACAAGACTCTCTCTAACAGTTAAAACATTTGCAATGTCTCTGTAGCCAGTAACCATGGAGACTGTTATCTCCACAGAAACAATGCTCCAAATTAAATGTGAAAAGAGGTCAGGTAGAGGATTGTAATTTACTTTTGTATTACCTTGCTAGGTTACAGAAATAAAAACAGGGCAAATTATATTCTAACAAATAGAAATAATGTTATTTGAACATAAACAAAATTATGCTGTTCTACATAGTTGGATTTCAATTAAAATTTTCATAAAATTTCTATAAAATTTATATTTTCCAGGGGAAGTACTATGTGTCTTATATAGTGATTCATATAGTTGTTTCCCATAGACTTGGAAACATGATAGCATAATACCAAATCCATTTAGAATAGATAGGTAAAGTTAAAGAGATATTTATCAAGAATTAATACTTTTTTTTAGTTTACTAAAAAGAAAGGTTTCTGCTAATATCTATTGGAAAAATTTTAATGCTCGTATCTTGTACTCTGAATAAATACTTTAAAGATAACAATATGCAACATTTTAACTATTGTTATTCTATTATTTTGGGTTTTTTTGTTTGTTTATTTGTTTTAAATTTTAGTTAGAAAGAAAAAAAAACAAACAAAACAGAAAAAAAGGTAGCAACAATACAGAATTCCAAAGGAAAAAAAGAAAAGAACAACAAAAAAACCCCTAAGAAATCACTAGTTGATAAGTTACATACTGTCATCTTGGAAATAGTTGTTCAAGTTACAAAATTAAAGCATACAATGTAGACATTCAAACAGTGAGACTATTAACAGTTCTGCTCAACAAACTAACAAAAACAGTAGTATGGTCATCTATCTTCCATACTTAAACATACATGCAGTTATATCCTTTACAGCACTTTCTTTTGCTCTCTCTTTTACAGTAGCAACTATGCATTTTGGGTTTTATTACTCCTACAGTTCTTATTACTTTTTTTCTATTTTAAAGAGAATAAAACAAAAGAGGGCAGAACAAAGCAGATCAAAAGAGAACAACATAAGCAACACAACACTTTACAACAAGACAACCAGACATTAACAGTAGCTGTCAAAATATCTCTTTCTCTGCTATAGTTGAGCATAGTTTCAGAGACAATAGTATCAAACATAACACAATAGTATAAAACTGTTCAAGAGAATAAAATAATTACAGGACATTCTGAACTGAATAACTATGATCAATGGCTTCTATAATATCTCATTTTCAATAATAATATTTGTTTATACTGTCATATGTATTAGAATCCCAATAAGACACAACATGATAGAACCAATGGTAATAGCAGAGTAGAAGCATGTTAGGACTTCAAAGGAAGAAAATATTAAATCAGCAATGGCTGCCATAATGTTTTGTTTTCTTGAAAACCACTGTTCATATCATCACACATAATAAAGTCAAACAAAACAGGATAAAACCATTCCAACTGATGAATGAAAACATTGTAAGGTTTCAAAGTAATGAAATGGGCAATCATGATTACCATAAAATCTTATATACTCTTACCAACTCTCATACTAGGGAGACTATACGGTATTTACACATGTGAGTTTGGTAACACAGTGGCTGCATCTCCTCTTATTTTGTTATGAAATTTTATTTTACTTTCTTCCCATGAAATAAAAAGGAACCAATACTTCCATTGTTTACTTTTAAAAAAACCCTCAAAGTATTTTCTTCCAAATGCTTATGAGTTTGGTCTCAATGTGATCATTCTTTATAGCTGAGTAGTACTCCTTTGTATAAAAATACCACAAATTTTTAATCCATTCCTCAGTTGATGGGCACTTCAGTTATTTCCAAGATCTGGCTACTACAAATTGTGCTGCTATAAACATGGGTGCACATATATCACTGTGGTATGATGTTTTCAGTAGTTCTGGAAATATGCCCAGATGTGGGATAGCTGGGTCCAATAAGACTTCCAATCCCAGATTTTGAGCAATCTCCAGACTGACCTCCACAGTGGCTGCATCTCCTCTTATTTTGTTATGAAATTTTATTTTACTTTCTTCCCATGAAATAAAAAGGAACCAATACTTCCATTGTTTACTTTTAAAAAAACCCTCAAAGTATTTTCTTCCAAAACTACTCATCTCATTCATGAAATCTTGATTCCTATAATATTCCTTAACATTATACATTTTAAGATGCCAATATTCTATGGAGTATTTAGATTACAACTACCTAAAAAATCCCACTAAATTATTTCAAAACCCATGCTTAAAATCTAGCCACAAATACTGAATTCCAATAAATCACAAGAGGATAAAAATTTTCCCATATCTGAATATAAGCACATATTGGTTAAATATGCCAGATCTGTGCAAGATTAAATCTTAAAACCATATGCTTTATTAACAACAGATGTGACATTTAACAACTGTGCCTTAATTAGTTCCAAACACACACACTAATTCCCCTTTCAAACCACCATATACATTAGCATCCAAATGAACTAGCACCCAAGGTCTCTTCTATTTTCCAAATGGTTGTTTTGAAGTGCTGACAACTCTAATTGCTCTAAACATCTTCCCTCACTCAAAGTATAATACCATTTAGCATTATTCTTTAGATTTCAAGCATTTAGGGTTGAGTTTAAAATATCAAGATAAAAGTATAATGAATTTTTGTCATAAAATAATTCTCAGTAATTTACTGAATCAATAAAACATTAAGCTGTAATATTTTAAATAAATACAAATTCTAATTGGCTAACATTAAAATAACCCATGGCTTTGGAAAAAGTACATATGTGTGTATCTGTATGCTATTAGTGATCCTAAATTAGGATGACAGATTAAATGATCATATATAGCCACACTAATAAAATTTATTACTAGAATATGGGATTATAGTAATCTATCATTGTTTAAAATAATATTTAATTACAAATGGTGAAAATGTAGCAGGCCACTGAGTTAGTCAGAAATATTATAGGTAGTGAGGCAGGGCTAGGTCCTCAATAGAGCCAGTGCTGACACCTGGAAACTGCCAGGGGAAGCTGATGTCTCCTGCTATGGACCAGGCCTCAAGACAAAAGACCATACAAATGCACCCATAGCCTGAGGATTGATACCCTAAATAGTTCCCATCCTCCTAGCAAAGAGTCACTGCTCTGTAAGAATGCCTGCTTTCTATGTGACTGGCTTCCCCATTTGTCCCTAGTGTAATCAATTTTACCTGAACTATTGATATTATTGGCTAACTGTATTTATGTCCCACCTTCTGCCCATCTGCCTTGTGAATTCCCAGTCTTCTCCCACGTTGAACCCATGGTTTTACTCTATAAAGTAACACTCTGGAAAGACAGAGTGTGGGGCAACCCGCTCAGGACGCCCTTCTGTCTCTCTTCAGACAGAAGCTTTCTCTCAATAAATATATGCTACTTTTAACCTCTGTTGTTCCTAAAATTCATTCTTCAATTTTAGAGAACACGAGCTAGTTTTGGACATAGTAGGTTGAGAGTTTCATTCCCCTATATCAATAAGACAGTTGGAAATCCACGATAGCTACTATACTGTGTACTGTTAGCCTCCCTCTAAATAGTTACTCAGTCTACTGACTTTAGGCTTGCAAACTTAATTAAACAATACAAGCGTAGGTTGTGCCTTTACATCAGTCAGCTGTTATTATCTCAGCCTGTGTTCCTCTAAATCAGCCAGTTGCATATGGAGATGGTCCTCTGTCCCAGCCTGCATGCTGGCTGGCTCACAGTGGGGGGTGACCTTCCTGGTTCTTCCTGGCTATCAGGGGCACCAATGCCACACAGTGGATCTAAGGTTCTTTCCTCCTGGTTCTCCTCACTCACAGGGCCACTGCTGGTGCACTGGGGAGAGGAGGGTTGTAGTTTCCTCCCTCTTTCTCTCCCAGCATTTATTCTTGAAACCATTAGAGACTTGAGCATTTAAGAGATACTGTTGCCCCAAGTTCAGGAGAGACAAGTACATGCTAGAGCGACTCAACTGAGATTTTTTTTAAACTGCAACAAAATTTTAGAGCCATTAGCTGTAGGAGAACTTCAAAGATAATTTCATTAAACTTTTGGAGATATAGTGCTATCTGGTATGAATGAGATAATGTTAGGGATCATATTTTTAGAAAGTCTTCTATATATTTTAGTGAAAAGAACTCTACTCTGCCCTCACCATGAAGATACAAGAGAAATGTCAGTAACAGAAACAGAAACTATTGTAAAATACTTCCAGAGACTGTTCTTTAAAAAAGTCACAAAACAAACTGTAACAAAAACTGTATCTTTCCCTAACTTAAGAAAACAGTGTTATGTTCTTTCATTTTAGATTCACATAATCTTTCAGTCTCATATTCACAAAAATTATGGTTTCTCAAAAATATATTGGGATATTTACCTACAAGGAAAAACATGCCATTTCAGGAAAAATTTTGAGGTTAGACCATGAATTTTAGGCTCATTAAAACCTGAGAATTAATAAAATTGCAGTCTTTAATTCACCTTCTCTTACCAGTATCCCGATAAGACTCCAATAAAGAAAACAGATGGTTATAATTTAAAATATATGGAGGAAGACAAGAGCACATCAAGGAAAAATAAGTAAAATGAGATGTTGCAAACACACTCAAATTATGGAAAATCAAACAGCAATAAAAATATTGAGAGAATCTAGAAGAGAGAAAAAATTCTTAACTGTAAAAGAATAACAATGAGAACTACATTCTACCACACCAATGGAGAAATTTGATGAAAATATTTGAAAAGTTGAAAAGGTAAAATCTACTTACCATAGATTTTAAAATGCCAAAAAATAAATTTTTGAAAAATTTTATTAAAAGGAATTGATAAATCTTTGAGGAGATGCATATATTTTGCTTGATTTAAACAATGAATATGTATAGCATACTGAACTATGTATGGTGCTCTATTAATATATACAACTTTAAAAAATATATATATACAACTTTTTTGCATCAGTTCAAAATATCATATGAAATTTTAAAACCAGTAAAATTTTACTTCAGTTGAAAGTACAAACATACATTTACTCCTATAATCAAAGAGAATCAATCAGAAAGACTCAAAAACCAACTCTCCAAGTTATGTTCAAGCTTCTTTAGCAAGAAAAAAAATTACACAGAATAAAAATGTAGATCTACAGAACTAAAAGAAAATGGAGAAGGAATCTGTGGCGACAATTTTTATTATTATTTGATTTAAAGCTAAGTGGTAACCTTTAACAGGAATAGTAATAACAACATACAAGATGACTCCGTGCTGTAGAATAATGAATGCTACCGGGGTGCAAGGGTGTGAATGAAAACGCTCCAGCATAGGTCAGCTACATGGTATGTGAAACAGTGCTAATGGAAGAGCACTCGATTGGTGAAAATGCACATGGCAAACTTTATGGAAATCAGAATGTTTTGAAAGTAAGTGTACTTGTTAAACTGTGAGGGAAAATATGACAGAATTGTGTCATTTTTCAGTTCCCCTTCAGTTCAACTGAGAGAAAATACATTAAAGGCGCAAATGCAAAGAATAAAACACCAGATTCTTTTATTTCAATTTATCAATAATTGTTTAAAAAGTGACTTCTACATGTATTAAAAGTATAATTATCAGGTAAATTAATATGAATTATAAAGTTTGTAAGAAGTTATCTTTTAAAATTAAAAATTTAGAGTCTTTAAAGGTTAAGAAAAAACTTTCCAAGTTAACATAATCAAAGAAAGCTGGACTACCTTAATTAATTACAGAGAGATCCAATTGTAATTCAAGAAATATTGTTAGGAGGGTTGAAGACCACTGCTAAAGGTAAAATCAAAACAGTCAGTTCTTTGAAAACAAAGCCATAATGTGTGTGCATTTGAAAAGAGAGTCAAGGTGCATGTGGTAAAGCTGAAAGAAATTAAGTGAGAAGTAAATCTGCATTTTTGACCTATGAAGACTTCACCATCTTGTCATTGCTTTATAGATTAAGCAGACAGAAAATTTTAATAAAAATATTGATGTCTTGGAGAGAACTATGAACCAACTTGACAAATGTATATTTATAAGACACTGTAAGTCCTGCTTTTCTCATTACAGAGACAAAATTCCGGACACCTAAAGCTGAAGGAGGAAAACTCACTGCTCTTGTAGCTCACAGTTGGCAGAGGTTTCAATTCATTGTTGGCTGCATTCACGGCAAGATGGGGTGCAGGCAGGACACAGCAAGCAATGATGGAAAGACAAGTTGCACCCCCTGTCCATTAATACAGACTACCCACCCTGGCTGTCTTAATCCAATCATCTGCCCATGAATCAGTCTCAGGATCACACCCTTGATCCCAGCATCACACAGGCTACAGACAACCACCTCAGAGAAACCTCAGCTATGACAGCACAGGGCTGGGGGGACATCCAGACACAAACTACAACACTACAGGAAACAACAACGAAATAAACATACACAGGCAGTGGCTCGCATGGAGGATTCATTGTAATGAACTGCCACCTTCCAGGTAGCACAATGCACTTAGACAAGTTTAAAAGAGTAAGTCTCATACCTGTAGTCTCTGAAAAAAGAAATTAAACTACATACAAATAACATACAAGTAGCTTGAAAATTTGAAAGTACTACAAACATTCATACTCTGTACATTAGGGTTTTGTTTTGTTTTGTTTTGTTTTGCTACTGGGAATCAAACTCACAACCTAGCACTATGCCAGACAGCTGCTTATGCCACTGAGCCAAATGCACAGCCCCCAAAGTTCATACTTTGAAATTAAGCTTTATCACTTCCTTCTTTTAAATTATTATTTTAAAGAGAATAAGACAAAACAAAACAAAGCAAAGCAGAATAGAACTATGCAAGTGACACAAGACTTCAAAATAAGACAATAGGATATCAGCAGTGGCTACCATAATGTCTCTTGTTTTCTTTGAAACAGTTGTCCATATCTTCACACACAACAATATCAAACATAACAAAATAGTATAAAACCAATCAAAAGAATGAAAGCATTACAGGCCTTCAGCACCAGATAGTAGGAAATGAACAATGGTTTCTATAATATCTCAATTTCTTCAAAACATTTGTCCATACTATCACTTTCTTATTTGATCCTGATTAAATCAATTTTACCTGAGCTATTATACTTGTAATTTTCTAGATTGGCCATAGTTCTATCCCACCTCATGCCCACCTTATGATTTTCCATTTTTCCCCACCTTAGACCTGTCTCACCATGTGACTTTGCTCTATAAAATCGCTGGAAAAGACAAGGATGTGACAACCTACTTGGGAATCTATGTGTCTCTTTTGGACAGAAGCTTTCTCTCTTTCAATAAACATATTCTGCTCTTAAAAAAAAAGAAAAAATTGAACTTCAAACTTCAAAAAGAAATTGAAAATCTTCTAAAATTTAATAAAAATGAAAATGCAACATATCCAAATTGGAAGGATTCAAGAAAATTAATGTGTAAAAAAATTTCAGAAAAGTGTATAATTAAAAACAAATAATAAATTAGGGCTGCAGTATAGCTCAGCAGCACAGTGCCTGCCTGGCAAGTGCAAGGTCATGAGTTTGGATTCCCGGATAAAAAGATGGGGGGGGTTAGAAAAGAATAAATCATTTTAAAATCTATAACAATATTTACCTTACAAGGCCAGAGGGAAAAAAAGACTAGTTTTTCAAGACAAGAAGAAAATAAATCATTTTTAGAGTATGAATCAATGATAACACAAACATTTTAGAAAATCAGTAAAATCATACCTGGTTATTTGAAACAAACAGTTATAATGATGAAATCTTGAAAGACTAGAAACAGAAAAAGAGAATAAGATAAAAAATAGCGATATTAAAGGTGACAAAGATGGCATTACTATTGAGTGCATAAAAGTTATTAAATGTTCACAATGAGTGATTACAAACTAGGTCAGTTTCCCACATTTATTAATTTAGGTTAAAGAGACCAATATTTTAAATGACAGAAATATAAAATCTCATACAAAATGGAGAAAATAAACAGAACATCACTAATAAACAAAATAAATCAATAATAACATTGCACACAAAATCATAAGCCTATGATTTTGCTTGTGAAATTACAAAAGATTAAGGAAATTAGGTAAATATTTCACAATCTCTTCCCCAAATAATAACCAAGGGAAAGTCTTCCTACCTCTTTTCATGGGGCCAGTATTGGCCTATTATTAAAACAAGATAAAGGCATTAAACAAAGTAACAGTAAAGACAAATATATTTCATAAATAAAGGGAAAAATCCTTGGGAAATATTAATAATTGAGCCAAAATGCATAAAAATTGATATCATATCAAGGTAGAATTTACTCTAACTATAATTGTTCAGTTCAAAATTTAAAATAATGAGACAGTACAATTCACTATCAACTTGGTAAGGAAAAAAATACATTAACTTATAAATGATAAAGTTACCACATTTATGAAATACAATAGTCATCAGGGTAAAATAGTCAGTGACTATCAAAAACCACTAAAAATTCTATCAGAACATCTTTAACTTGACAAAGAATATGTAAATATGCTGATATTAGTAAGAGATGATGTTTGTTCTTTTAACAGGAACAAGGCAAATATACATTCTCTATTCAATCTCCAAATGGATGTCTAAATCATTTTAACAAGAATTAGATGAAAAAAAGAATGTATGTATCTGTAGATTGGAAAAAAGGAGTAAAACTGTTTATTTACAACTACCAGGGTTTTTAAAACAAAAAATATTAAAATCATAAACAGAGAATCAAAAATATAAGAAAAGGAAATCATGGAATGAAAAAAGCACATGTAGAGAGATACAGTAATATAAGTTCAACATGAAAATGTGAATTTTTTATATATACCAGCATTGAACAATAAAAATAAAAACACAAAACACCACTGAGTAAAATATTTTCATATACATAACAAATTATGCACTACAACTCTATGAGAAATTTATGAACTGTTAAGCAATCTAAGATCTAAACAATTGATAATATATCATATGAAGACTCAAAGACTATCTTGGTAAAGTTCCAAAACTTTTAGACTTTATAAATTATTTGTAATTTCAAACAAAGTAGAGCAAACCTTTTTACAGATGTTGATGTATTTATTCTAAAGTTGATATTTAAAAACAGAAGACTGGGCTGAGGATGTAGCTCAGTGGCATAAGTGCCTGCCTTGCAAGCACGCAGTCGTGAGTTTGATCCCCGGTACTGATTAAAAAAAAATTTAAAAAACATAAAAACAGAAGACTTTGACACCTGACACTGAACAGTGTAACCTGAAACACTGTCTGAGAGGACTTTATTGATTTATTGTGACTTATCTCCAATTCACTAATTCTTTGCATTGTTTTCTTAGTCTCAATTGCATTAATTTGTGCTCTAATCTTTATAACTTCTTCCCTTCTTTGGGCTTTAAACTTGACTTGCTTTTCTTTTTCAAGAAATTTGAGGTGCAGCATTAGGTAGTTTATTTGGGTTCACTCCATTTATTGCACCTTTTCTTTTATTTACCCTTTTACTCCTTTCATTACTTTACTTTTTATCTCAAGTGATGCATAAAACAAGTAAATGTTTCTTATTTATGGCATATTATTTTGTTTGAAACATGATCTAAAATTATAAATTTGATAACAGACTAATTTGTAGAACATTTAAAGAACTCTTACAATACTAAAAAGAAAATCCAATCATAATGTGGACCAAGAAAATGAACACATACCTCTCAGAAAAACAACATACAAATAATCAATAAGTGTATGAAAATATGCTTAGAATCATTAGCAATTAAGAAAATGCAAACTAGAATCACAATTAATGTTCATACCCACTATGACAATTATAATTAAATACACAAATTGTAAATGTTGACAAGGATTAGGAAAACTGGAACATTCCTTTATTACTGATGAAAATATAAAGTAAAAAATCTATATTGGAAAAGAGTTTAGTGATTCTTCATGTTATCACTATTGAGTTAAAATAAGATACAACAGTTCTTCTCCTAATTGTATATCCAAGAGAAATTAAAACAATATTATCACTCAAAAATATGTGCACTAATGTCAAGGATATCTGTTTTGTAATGACTAAGAAGTTAAATAGTTCAACTGAAGAATGAATAAGAAATCTTGGTACATTAATATTATATGCCATCACTTAGAATATTCACTTTCTGAGTTACTTTGTCATTGTTGAGAAAAGTACCCAACACTCATAATTTAAAGGTGGGAGGGCTTATTTTAGCTCACAATTTGTAGAGGTTGCAGTCTATGGTCACCTTGCTCTAAAGCAGCATGGAGAAACTGCATATATACTTTCAGAGAAACTGAGAGAAAAAAAAAGAAAAACATGTATGATTGCTAGATCCCCTTTCTGAGAGATAGCACAATCATCACGGCAATGGTTCAAAGCTGTGCCATGATAATGCACACCTCCTTCTTCCCAGAAGCCCCTATGGTTGCTCCTCCCAAAAGTCTGCCAAAGCTCAGGCATGTAAAGGTTTACCCAATCCTCTGCACTCTCACAAAATAAATCAGCTCACACCATCCCCCAGAGCCCTTCCCCCCTCAGAGACTGTATCAGGCAGAACCTGCCCTTTGTCTGTAGAGAGCCACCACAGCCTTCCTTGTGGTGACACCCTCCGTGCCCTCCCCGCTTATTAAACTCTTTCTTATCTACTTTCCTCCTCTCTTTAATAATCTGCACAGCTCTAGATTGAGTACAAATCACTCAATCAATGATATATCTAGATTCATTCTCACAATGACCCATTTTTTTTCCACTAGGCTTCACTTCCCAACACCACACTCAGTATAAATCTATTTGTGGACTAATCTAGTCCTCACAGGCATATCCAGTCACTTCCCAAAAGCCCCACCTATGAGGGCATGAAGATTTAAGGGAACATCTACAAAAATCCATAACATTCTGCCTCACCCCCCCCCTCCAAAGACTCGTGCACATCTCTTTTAGGCAAAATGCATTTAGATCATCCCAAAGAGCTACCAAAATTCTAATAATTTCAGATTTGTTGGAATGTTCAAGCCTAACTATTCCTGAGATTTAAGGCAAACTCTTAGCTGGGAACTCCTGTACAAGTGAAATGAAAGTTAATTCAACATAAAATGGCACAGATAATCATTTCCACTCCAAAACATAGAAATAAGGAAATAGAAAGGAACGTGAACATAGCAAGACTAAATTCTTCAGGAAAAACACTGAATTCCACAGCTCCATTCCACCACCTGGTGCAATCCATGGCAAGGTGGTAGCACCAAAGAGCTTGGGGTGGCTCTGCCCCCATGGCAATGGTAGTGGTTGCAAAATCAATGGCTTCTCTTTTGGGCCAGTTTTCTTTGGAAAATCCATATTCCTGGCTTCTCAAAATTGTTGCAGTCTCCACTACATCTTTGGTTTCAAATTCACCGTTTCCCACATCTCCCATTCAGGGAAACAGTGTGTGGTCTCCTAGGATTTATTCTGAAATATGGATACAAGCCTTCCTTCCAGACTCCATGACCTTTGCATTCTGTGTGCATGTAAAACAAGTACCATGGGGATGAAATCAAGGTCTTCCATCTGTCAGGGCAGCAGCCACACTTTCTTCTTTCTTGATTGCAGAGTTTGAGTGTCTGAATTGCTAATTTCTTTGAAAACAATATTTATTTTTTATTTTCTTAAATTTTATTTAAAGAGAAAAAACAAAAAAGAAAATAACCAAGCAAAATAGAAAAAGGGTAGCATCAATACAGAATTCCAAAGGCAAAAAATAAAAGAACCACAGGAACAACAAAAAACCAAAAACAAAAACACTAAGAAATTGCCAATGATAAGTTACATACTGTAATCATTGGAAATACTTGTTCAAGTTACAAAATTAAAGCACACATAGTAGACATTCAAACAGTGAGACTATTAACAGTTCTGCTCAACAATCTAACAAAAACAGTAATGTGGTCATCCATACACACTTAAACACACATGCAGTTCTATCCTTTAGAGCACTTTGTTTTCCCCTCTTCATAGATAGATAGATTGATTGATTGAAGATATATAGATATATAGATAGATATATGTATATTTAAATTTTATTTTAAGGGGGTAAAATTAAACACAATGAAACAGAACAGAATAGGACTTAAGAAAGCATAAATTTCAAAGCTATACTACCACAAATCTTCATTATCTGTCATATTGTCTCTTGCTTTCTTCCAAATGTTTATCCATATCTTTGCATATGGGGAGCTCATACTAAATACCATAGCCAATGTTTTCATAAGATGTGTAGTTAACTGGCTCCAACTTGCTAAGGGGGGAGGCATGGGACAGGATGACATGAGATGGCTCATTCTCAGCCTGCCCACCAGCAGGATCACAGCTGCACCCCAGAGAAGGAAGGAGTTCCTTGTTCTCCCAGCACCCAAAGTCAACCGCATGGTGCAGGTCCCAACACACCAGGGTCTCTCTCCTTCAGGCCACCTAAAGTCTACCACACTCTCAGCTGTCCCCAGAGAGGGCTGGAGCTCCTTGTTCTCCTGGCGCACTGAATCAACTGCACTATGCAGGTCCCGACGAGCCAGGGACTCACTCCTTCAGGCTGCCAAAAGTCTGCCACACTTTCAACTGCCAGCCAGAGAAGGATGGAGCGCCTTGTTCTCCCAGAATCCCATGTCAACCACATGGTATAGGTCCCAATGCACCTAGGTCTCTCTCCTTGAGGCCTTCAAAAGTCTGTCACACTCTCAGTCTACCCCCGGAGAAGGGTGGAGCTCTTTGTTCTCCCGGCACCCCAAGGCAACCGCACGGTGCAGCTCCCGACATGCCAGGGTCTCTCTCCTCAGGCTGCCAAATGTCTGCCACAGTCACAGCTACCCCAAAAGAGAGGTGGAGCTCCTTGTCCTACTGGCATCCCGAGTCAACCACATCCTACAGGTCCCTGCACACAAGGGTCTCACTCCTTCAGGCCCCCAAAAGTCTGTAACACTCTCGGCCATCCCCCAGAGAGGGGTGGAACTCCTTGTTCTCCTTTCACCACGAGTCAGCCACACAGTGCAGGTCCCGATGAGCCAGGGTCTTTCTCCTTCAGCCCGCCAAATGTCTGTCACACTCACAGCTACACCCCAGAGGGGTTCAGCTCCTTGTTCTCCTGGCACCCCGAGTCAACCTCATAGTGCAATGTCCCGATGCACCAGGGTCTCTCTTCTTCAGGCCTACAAAAGTCTGCCACACTCTCAGCCACCCCCATAGAGAGGGGTTGATCTCCTTGTTCCCCCAGCACCCCTAGTCAACTGCATGGTGCAGGTCCCAACATTCCAGGGTCTCTCTCCTTAAGGCTGCCAAAAGTCTGCCACACTTGCAGCTGCCCCCCAGAGTGGGGGGAGCTCTTTGTTCCAACGGCACCCTGAATCAACCACACCATACAGGTCCCAACCCACCAGGGTCTCACTCCTTCAGGCTGCTGAATGGCTGCCACACTCTCAGCCTCCCCCCCAGAGAGGGGTGGAGCTCCTTGTTCTCCTGGCACCCTGAGTCAACCCCATAGTGCAGATCCCAATGAGACAGGGTCTCTCTTCTTCAGGCCACCAAAAGTCTGCCACACTCTCAGCTGCCCCCTAATGAGTGATGGAGCTCCTTGTTCTCCCGATGCTCCGAATCAACCGCACGGTGCAGGTCCGGTCGAGCAAGGGTCTCTCTCATTCAGGCAGCCAAAAGTCTGCCACATTCACAGCTGCCCCCCAGAGTGTGGTGGAGCTCCTTGTTTCTCCGCCATCATGAATCAACCACACGGTGCTGGTCCTGATGCGACAGAGTCTCTCTCCTTCAGGCCACTGAAAGTCTGCTACACTCACAGCTGCCCCCTGAGATGGGTGGAGCTCTTTGTTCTCCCAACACCCCATGTCCCAATGCACCAGGGTCTCTCTCC
This sequence comes from Dolichotis patagonum, assembly GCA_004027295.1. Lineage (NCBI taxonomy): Eukaryota > Metazoa > Chordata > Mammalia > Rodentia > Caviidae > Dolichotis > Dolichotis patagonum. Next base: position 3,805 of record PVJX010032302.1, on the reverse strand, counting down.
TTCAGCCCGCCAAAAGTGTGCCACAATCACAGCTGCCACCCAGAGAAGGGTGGAGTTCCTTGTTCTCCCAGCAACCTGAGTCAACCACATGGTGAAGGTCCCAATGTACCAGGGTCTCTCTCCTCAGGCCACCAAAAGTCTGCCACACTCTCAGCCGCCCCACAGAGAGGAATGGAGATTCTTGTTCTCCTGGCATCCCTAGCCAAGTACATGGTACAGGTTTTGACCCACCTTAGTCTCTCTTCTTCAGGGCTCCAAAAGTGTGCCACACTCTCAGCTGCTCCCCAGAGAGGGGTAGTGCTCCTTGTTCTCCTGAAACCCAGTGTCAACTGCACAGTGCAGGTCCTGATGCACCAGGTGCTATCTCATTCAGGCCACCAAAAGTCTGCAACACTCTCAGCTGCCCCCCAGAGAGGGGTAGAGCTTCTTGTTCTCCTCGCACCCCGAGTCAACTGCAAGGTTCAGGTCCCAAGACACCAGGGTCTCTCTCCTTCAGGCCGCCGAAAGTCTGCCACATTCTCAGCAATCCCCCCAGGGAGTGGACAAGCTCCTTTTTCTCCTCGCACCCTGAGTCAACTGCACAGTATAGGTCCCGAGGTGCCAGTGTCTCTCCCGTGCAGGCCCCCTAAAGTCTGCCATACTCACCTGCTCTTTCTTCCTGATAAATTGACCACTGCCTTTCCAAAGTTCTGAAATAGCCATCAGACCACAGAAACAATTTTCTTTAGGCTCCTGTTTGAAACCAACAGCTACACCAATCTGCTGGCCTTGTTTCAGGGCCAATGAACACAATATTGAGAAACAAATTCTTGGCCTCCCACCATTCAGGCACATGGTATCCTAACACTCTTCTCAAAGCAAAATCTGTCACCATTGCAACTTTGAGGCTGAGAGGTAAGATGAGTTTCTAGTTTAAATTTTCTGCATGTAAATATCTGTTTTTTTCCTGCATCATTTATCAAAGAAAGTGAGTTTTCACTAGCATATGTTTTGGCCTGTTTTTGAAGAATTAAATGGCAGAAGGTACTATGGAAATCCTCCAAAAAAAAATAATCTTGTATTGTTTCCTCTATTCTACTCCATGCATGGATCAATCTATCTGCTTTTGTTTCAGTAGCATGCTTTTGATTTTTGTTTTTTCTCTTTTTTTTTATTAACTTTAAAGTAGAATTTAAAGTAGCTATAGTCAATCCTCTAGCGTTGTTCTCTTTTTGCTTACTGTTGCTTTGACTGCTGTGGGTCGTTTCTAACTCCAAATGAAATCCAAGAGCTTGATTTTTCCTACTCTCTGAAGAATATTAATAGTATTCAGTAAGGCTTGCTTTGAAGTTCAGCTTTCTTTTGATATTATGATCATTTTAACAAAGTAATTTCTGCTAATAGAAGAAAAATGGATATCTATTTTCCAATGTTCTGTTCCATTTCTTTCTTCAGAGTTTGACAGTTTTCATTTTAAAGTTCTTTGTCTTCATGGATGTCAAAGTACTTATTTTTTAAAGTATTTATTAGTTGAAGGTCTTGTGACTTAAATTGTTTTTCTAATTTCTGCCTTGTTGGCTTCATTTTAGCTGCACAGAAACACGATTAAATGTTGGGTGTTGATTATGTATCATGCCACTTTACCAAAGTTTTTTATGAGATCTAAAATTACCCTGGTGGACTTTCAGGGGTCTTCAGCATACAGAATCATGACATCTGCAAAAAGCATAAATTGACTTTTTCCCTTTTTATTCAAGTCTTTTACCCACTTCCTTTTTTCTTTCTCTTGCATGATGGCTCTGATTAAAATTTTAAGTACTTACAAAACAGGAGTTGGTAACAGTAGACACATTTGTCTCCCTCTTAACTTTACAGAGATTTTTAAAAATCAGTTTTTCCACATTCAATATGATATTGGCTGTGAGTTTTTCATATATGGTTTTCATTATTTAGAAGTAAGCTCATTTAACCCCTGTTTTCAGCATGATTTTATCATGCAGAGATTCTGGACATTGTTGAAGACATTTTTCTGCTTTGACTGATGTGATCATGTGATGCTTATTCTTGATTTTATTCATTTGGTATGTTACATTAATTTATATATGTTGAACTATCATTGCATGCTGAACATTAAAAAATTGAACTTGATATATAATCTTAATGTATTATTGTTCATTAATATATAACCTTAATTATTAAGATCCTCTTTGCAAGGATCTCAGTAAACATTTTTGTATCCTTGTTCATCAAAGAGTTAGGTCTGTAGTTTTACTTTTTGTTACACACTATAATGGTGGATGTATACCTATGCTTGCACTGTATTTAAAAAAAAAATAAGACATACCTGGCAAACAATCTTCAGCTACAATTAATAGCTGGCTCTTACCACAACAATGCCCAGTGTGATGCAGAATACACCTCACTACTGTCAGGCTGATGGGGTACTCTGCAGTGGTGGAAGGAAAGACTGATTGCACAGGCATTTTTGATATCTAGCTACTCCTTGTTTTCAGAGAAACATGGTAGCAGTGAATTCATAATACCTAAGATGTGAAAAAGCCTAGGTTTTCATCAACTGATGAATGGATAAATAAAATGTGGTACATATACACAATGTTATATTACTCAGGTATAAAGCACAACATCATAACAGAGAAAAGCATCAAGTGAAAATAGTCTTACTCAAAAAATAAAATATGGGATATTTTATCTATATGAGAACCTTAATTTTAAAAAAGAAAAGAAAGATTAAGAAACCACCAGCTACAATTTTAGCAATGGAAAGGAAGTAAAGGAAAATGGAGAGGAAATTAATGGATTTGAAATTAAAATGTTAAATGCATGCATCAACTTTGTAAAAAAAACTCCATCATATATACTACAAGTATGTACTAATAGGCTGGGGATTTAGCTCAATGGCTTAAGCGCCTGCTTTGCAAGCAGGCAGTCATGAGTTCAATCCCCAGTACCAAAAAAAAAAAAAAAGTATGTACTAATAAAATCATTTAATAAAAGAAAGACTATAATATAGAACAACTCAATGTTAAATGTTTTGTGTAAGCTTGGTCTTACAATTGCATCAGTACTAATTGAGTTTGCCTTCGGAAACCTCATAGGGCTCTTTTTTCCACTTAGAATTTTTTTTAATTAATTTGAAAGAGAGTAAAACAAAAGGGGGCAGTACACAGCAGATCAGAACAGGACAACATAGGCAACACAGTACTTTACATTAAGACAACTGGACATCAACAGTAGCTAACACCGTATCTCTTACTCTGCTATAGTTAAGCATAGTTTCAAATACAATAATATCAAACATAACACAATAGTATAAAGCCATACATAGAGTGAAAGAATTACAGGGATTTCTGAACCAAATAACAGAAAATGATCAATGGGTACTATAATATCTCATTTTCAATTAAAAAAATTTTGTTTGAACTATCACACATATTCAAGTTCCAATAAGACACAATGTGATAGATAGAACCAATGGTAGTAGAACAAAAAAAGCATGGTAGGACTTCTAAGCAGGATGATATTAAATCAGCAATAGCTGTCATAATGTTTTGTTTTCTTCAAAACATCTGTTCATATCATCACATATGATATAGTCAAACAAAACAAGATAAAACCATTCCAACTGATGATTGAAAACTTTGAAAGACTTCAAAGCTATGAGATGGGGACTCATGCTTACCATAAAGTCTTATATACTCTTATCAAATCTCATACTAGGGAGACTATATGGTATTTACCCTTGTGAGTTTGGTTTATTTCACTTAAGAGAATGGTCTCAAGTCGTGTCCATTTATTTATAAATATC
>PVJX010032301.1:0-20531 GCA_004027295.1 Dolichotis patagonum | reverse complement strand
GGGTCAATTGCATTAACTTCTGCTCTGAGTCTTTATAATTTCCTCTCTTCTGTGAGCTTTTACGGTGCTCTTCCTTTTCTAAAATCTTGAGGTATAGCATTAGGTTGTTTATTTGTGCTCATTCTGTTTTCTTGATGTGACAATTTATTGCTATATATTTCCCTCTTAGGACTGCTTTTATTGTGTCCCACAAGTTTTGGCATGTTGTATATGCATTTTCATTGAATTGTAGGTATTGTTTAATTTTTTTTTATTTTAAAGAGAAAAAAAACAAAACAAAACAGAAAAAAGGGTAGCAACAATACAAAATTCCAAAGGAAAAAAAGAAAAGAACAAAAAAATTAAGAAACCACTACTTGATAAACTACATACTGTCATCTTGGAAATAGTTGTTCAAGTTACAAAATTAAAGCATACAAAGTAGACATTCTAACAGTGAGACTGTTAACAGTTCTGCTCAACAACCTAACAAAAACAGTAATATGGTCATCTATCTTACACACTTAAACTTACATGCAGTTGTATCCTTTAGAGCACGTTCTTTTACTCTCGTTTTTACAGTAGCAATTACACACTTTGGGTTTTATTACTCCTACAGTTCTTATTACTATTTATACTAGATACACAATGTGATATTTATAAATATGATTCTTATTTATTTCACTAATGAGGATAGTCTCAAGTTGTCTCCATTTCCCTATGAAGGCCTCAAGTTCATCCTTTTTCATAGATGAGTAATATTCCATTGTGTAAAAATACCACATCATTTTCATCCACTCTGCAGTTGATGGGCATCTTGCTTGTTTTCAAGATTTAGCTATTACAAATTGTGCTGCTATGAACATGGGTGCACATATATCACTGTGATATGAACTTTCAGTTTTTCTGGGAAAATACCCAGGAGGGGAATAGCTGGGTTGAATGGAGCTTCCAATCCTATTCTTCTGAGAGTTCTCCATATTGATTTCCATAGTGGTTGCACCAGTCTCCACTCCCACCAACAGTGGAGCAGTGTTCCTTTTACCCGCAGCCTCACCAACATTTATCAGTTGATTTCTTTGATGACAGCTATTCTTTCCGGTGTGAGATGATATATCAATGTTGTTTTAATTTGCATTTCTCGAATGACCAGTGATGGTGAACATTTCTTCATGTATTTGTTTGTCATTTGTATATCTTTATCTGAGAACTGAGTGTTCATCTCAGCAGCCCACTTTTGGAGAGGGTCTTTGAATTGGGGGGGGTTGATGTTTTTCAATTCTTTATATGTTCTTGATATAAGTCCTTTGTCTGAGGGGTTGCTGGTTAAAATTCTTTCCCATTCTGTGGGTTTTCTTTTTACTCTGATAGTGATTTCTTTTGAAGTACAGAAACTTTTCAATAATATGAGATCCCAGTTATTGATTCTCTGAAGTGTTTCCCGTGTAGTTTGCATTTTGTTCATGAAATCTCTGCCTACCCCTATGTCTCCAAGACTTCTACCTACCTAATCTTCTAGTAGATTTAGTGTTTCTGTTTTAAAGTTTAGGTCTTTGATCCATTTAGACTTTAGTTTTGTGCATAGTGATAGACATGGATCTAGTTTCCGTCTTCTGCATGTGGAGAGCCAATTTTTCTTTCTTTTTTTAAAATTTTATTTAAAGAAGAAAAAAACCCAAACAATACAGAATTCCAAGGAAAAAGGGAAAAGAACCAAAAAAAAACCCACTAAGAAATCATTACTTGACAAATTACATATTGACATCTTGGAAATAGTTGTTCAAATTACGTAATTAAAACATGCAAAGTATACATTCAAACAGTGACGCTGTTAACAGTTCTGCTCCATGATCTGACAAAAACAGCAATATGGTCATCCATCTTATACATTCAAACATACATGCAATTATATCAAAAGGGTAAAATTAAACACAACAAAACAGAACAAAGCGGGTCACAAGAAAGCAATGTAAGAGACATAAATTTCAAAGCTAGACAATCGGAGATATTCACTTGGAGAGCAGATTTTTCCAACACCATTTATTAATGAGGATATCCTTCCAGTGAACATGTTTAGCCCCTTTGTCAAATATCAGGTGGCTGAGTGTCTTTGTACTTATACTTGCATCTTCTAATCTGTTCCATTGGTCCTCAGTTCTATTTCTTTGCCAGTACCATGCTGATTTTATCACTGTGGCTTTGTAGTACAGCTTCAAGTCAGGAACTGAGATGCCTTCTGCCTTGCCTTTATTGCCCAGAATTGCCTTTGCTATTCTAGGATTCTTCTGGTTCAAAATGAATTTTAGGAGTGTTTTCTCTAGATCTGTGAGACATGTCAACGGTATTTTGATTGGGATTGCATTAAATCTCTATAACAGTTTTGGGAGTATGGCCATTTTCACAATGTTGGTTCTTCCTAGTAAAGAGCAAGGAATATCCTTCCATTTTCTAATATCCTCTTCAATCTCCCTTTTTAGTGTAGTATAATTTTCAGCATATAGGTCTTTTACATTTGTAGTTAGGTTGATTCCTAAGTATTTAATTTTTTTAGATGTTATTTTGAAGCACGATATTTCCATAATTTCTCTCTCGGTGAGTTTCTTGTTTGTGTACAGGAATGCTATTGATTTTTGAGCATTGACTTTGTAGCCAGCTACACTGCTGAATTTGTTTATTACCTCTAGTAGTCTTTTAATGGGGTTTTTTGGGCCTTCAATATAGAGAATCATGTCATCTGCAAATAGTGATAATTTAACTTTTCGCTTTCCTATCTTTATTCCTTTATTTCTCTCTCTTGTCTGATTATTGGCTAGTGTTTCCAGAACTATATTGAATAGGATTCTTGATAGTGGGCATCCTTGACTTGTTCCTGATTTTAAAGTGAAAGCTTCCAGTTTTTGTCAATTTACTATAATATTGGCTGTTGGTTTGTCATACATGGCCTTTATAAGGTTGAGGTAGACACCATGTATTCCGAGTTTCTGAAGGGTTTTTATAATGAAAATGTGTTGGACTTTATAAAAAGCTTTTTCTGCGTCTATTGAAATGACCATGTGGTTTTTGTTTTTGGCTCTGTTGATGTGGTGTATTACATTTATTGATTTGCGTATGTTAAACCATCCCTGCATTCCTGGAATGAACCCCACTTGGTCATGTTATATAATCTTCTTGATGATTTGCTGCATTCTATTTGCCAGTATTTTATTGAAAATCTTTGCATCAATGTTCATTGGCCTATAGTTCTCCTTTTTGGTTGGGTCTTTCTCTGGTTTTGATATGAGAGTCATACTTGCCTCCAGGAATGATTTAAGGAGGATTGCTTTCTTTTCAATTTCATTGAAGAGTTTAAGGAGTATTGACATCAAATCTTCTCTAAATTTCTTATAGAATTCAGCTGTGAATCCATCAGGACCTGGGCTTTTCTTTGTTGGTAAGTTTTTTATTATGTTTTCAATTTCAGTAGCTGACATTGGGTTATTCAAAATTGCTGTATCTCCTTGGTTGAGCTTTGGTAGTTCATATGTTTTTAGAAATCTGTCCATTTCCTCTGCTTTTTCCACTTTATGTGAGTAGAGATTTTTAAAGTAGGTAATAATGATCTTTTGAATTTCCATGGGATCTGTAATAATTTCCCCCTTTTCATTCATTATTGCGTCAATTTGGGTTTTTTTCTTTCTTTTTCTTGATAAGGTTAGCTAGAGGTTTGTCAATTTTGTTTATTCTCTCAAAAAAACAACTTTTTGATTCATTAACTTTGGTGTTTTTTTGTTTCAATTGCATTGATTTCTGCTCTAATCTTTACAGTTTCTTCTCTTCTATGAGCTTTGGGTTTAATTTGTTCTTCTTTTTCTAGAAGCTTGCGATGAAGCATTAGGTTGTTTATTTGTGCTCATTCTGTTTTCTTGACATGACAATTTATTTCTATATATTTCCCTCTTAAGACTGCTTTTATTGAATCCCACAGATTACAATAGGTTGTTTCTGCATTTTCATTGAATTGTAGGTATTGCTTTATTTTTTCTTTAATTTCATCTGTAGCCTACTGGTTGTTATTTAATTTCCATGTATGCATGCAGATTTTGCAATTTCTTTTGCCATTAATTTCCAATTTCACTGCACTATGGTCAGATATTATGCATGGGATAATGTCAATACCTTTGCATTTACTTAAGAATGTTTTTTGGGATGATATATGGTCTATTTTGGAGAATGTCCCGTGTGCAGCTGAGAAGAATGTATATTCTGATGTGGTTGGGTGAAACACTCTGTAAACATCTACTAAGTCCAATTGCTCACAGGTATGATTTAGTTCTATTATTTCTTTGCTGACTTTTTGTCTAGTTGATCTATCTCTTTGTGACAATGGGGTGTTAAGGTCCTCTGTAATAATTGTGTTCTTGTGTATTTGGTTTTTCCTGTCCTTTAGTATCTTTGTTATATAGTTGGGTGCTCCTGTGTTTGGTGCATATATATTTATAATTGTTAGTTCTTCCTCTTTGATTTTTCTACTTACGAGTATATAGTGACCTTCTTTATCTCTTTTAATCATTTAGGTTTGAAGCTCACATTCTCTGCAAATAGAATAGTTACCCCTGCTTTTTTCTGGGTTCCTGTTGCATGAAAAACTGTTTTCCATCCTTTGACTTTTAATCTGTGAGTTTCCTTTTGGGTCAGATGTGTTTCTTGTGTATAGCATACTGTGGGATCATGTTTCTTGATCCATTCTGTCAACCTATTTCTTTTGATCGTTGAATTGAGGCCGTTTATATTTATGGATATCGTAATATGTACTCATTCAACTTTGCCATGTTATGTTCCAATTGTTTGCTTTCTGCTTTTCCCCCTTATTTAATTGCTTGTCCTACCTGGTGATTTCTTTCTGTTATTCAGGAGATTGTGATCATTTTTATCTCTGTCTAGTATGTCTTTAAACACTCTTTTTAAGGCTTGTTTGTTGTTCTTTGTCATAGAAGTATCTTGCTTCTCTATTAAATTTTAATGAATTTTTGCTGGATACATCAGTCTGGGTTGAAAGTTGTTTCTTTCAGTTGTTTTCTTTCAGGGCTTGAAATATCTCACTCCAAGCTCATCCTGACTTGAGGGTTTGTGCTGAAAAGTCTGCTGTGATTCTAATGGGCTTTCCTTGATAGGTGAGTTGTGTCTTTTCTCTAACAGCTTTTAGTATTCTGTTTTTATGCTGTATATATAAGATCTTAATTATTATGTGTCTGGGTGTAGATTTATGTTGGTTGTGACTGGTGTTCTATATGCCTCACTTATCTGCATATCACATTTTTTTCTCATGTTTGGGAAATTTTCTCCTATTATTTCTGTGAATATTTTAGTTATGTCATTTGCATTGACTCCAGCATCTTCACTAATGCCTATTAATCTTATATTGTTGCTCTTGGCATCATCTTGAAGCTTCTGGATTGTCATTTCTGCTTTGTTATTTTTAAAAGTTCTGTCCTTTCATGATCATTAATTGCAATCTTGTCCTCAAGGTCTGAAATCCTATCCTCAGCTTCATTTAAATGGTTTTACATGCTTTGAATAGAATTTTTTGTTTCTTGGATGTCTCTTTCAGTTTGCTTCATGAATTCTGCTTGTTTTCTATATTATTCATTCACGGTTTTAATCAGTTTCCCATACTTCTGTATTTTTTTCTCTATTTCTTTAGCTGCGCTCAGCAACACCTTTACTAAGGTTGCTATTTCTATCTTTACATTGGAGAGTACTTCTAATTTGATGTCCTCATGGAGTTGTTTTTTATTTCATTTGCTATGTTTTCAGAGATATCTGGTGTGTTACTTTTGGAATCCTCTATTTCCATGTCTCCTGTACTTGCTCCTGGTGGACTAGATGTTTGAGACTGTATTTTGCTTTTTCATTTTGCCATTTTCCCCTTTTGAGTTAGTGTTTGGTCCTTCAGACCCACTAGTCAACTATTGGTAGTGTGCATCTTGGGGTCCTAATGTAAGGTTGATGTTTGTCCAATTGCTTGGTCCCACAATGAATAGGTGGGCCAGTCACCTGACTTCCTTCTGTAGGGCGTGTTGGGTGAGTCCTATATTCTTCCTGGGCTGATAAACCTAGTAGTATTAATGTAGGTCAAATTTTAGTTCTTGCTATTACTTTATCTTCAGGTTATTCTAGGTCATCAAATCTCCCTGCCTATGGCGTTTGTGTCCGCTGAGGCCCTACTGTGTCCCTATTGTGTGCCTGTGTGTCTCATAAGCCCTTTTGATTTTCTTCAAGTTGGGAGAGTCCTTCTTGGCACACTCCTCACTCTGCCCAACATTTTCTGTGTGTAAGAAGGGGTCACCCTCACTCTTGTCAGACTCACCAAGGTCTTACATTTCATTGAATGGAGCTTTACTACTGGCCCTATTTACCCACTGTACACCTCTATTTTAGGGGCATACTCAGCACACTGACTGGAGCCAGCTGAGATCTTCTGTTTCGGTGAAGCAGTCACTTAATCTCCCTTCAAGCTAGCACAGACAATCCGCTGTAGTCCAAGGTTCATCTTAGGGTGGTTTCAGATGCAAGGGGTGGTCTTACTGCCTGGGAGTGGAGTTCCAAGTTTTCCCCGTGCGCTGGGATTCTGCTGGGGCTCACGTGGTCAGGGCCCAGTGGTGGATTCCGGTCCCTGCTTGCTGCTTGGAGTTTGCTGGGCATAGTCCGGTAGGCCCGCTGGTCCCTGTGGTGCGTCCTGGGGTGGTTTCAGATGCAGGGCGTGGTCTTACTGCCTGGGAGCAGAGATCCAAGTTTGCTCTATGCGCTGGGATTCCTCCAGGGCATGCAGTCAGGGCCCAGGAGTGGATTCTGGGCCCTCTATTGTTTAATTTCTTCTTTAATTTCACCTGTAACCCATTGACTGGTCAAAATTTTGTCATTTAATTTCCATGTATTTATGCAGGTTTTGTAATTTCTTTTGCCATTAATTTCCAATTTCACTGCACTATGGTCAGATGATATGCATGGGATAATTTCAATCCCTTTATATTTACTTAAGAATGTTGTGTGGGCTAATATATGGTCTATTTTGGAGAATGTCCCATGTGCAGCTGAGAAGAATGTTTATTCTGATATGATTGGGTGGAACACTCCATAAATGTCTACTAATTTGTACCCTATTTGTTCACAGGTTTAGTTCAGTTCTGTTATTTCTTTGCTGACTTTTTGTCTAGTTGATCTATCTCTTTGTGACAGTGGTACATAAAGATCCCCTGTTGCAATTGTGCTATTACTTATTATGTTTTTCATATATATTTGTATTTGTCTTATATAGTTGGGTGCTCCTATATTTGGTGCATTTATGTTTATAATTGTTAGCTCTTCCTCTTCAATTATTCCCCTGACAAGTATGTAGTGACCTTCTTTAACTCTTTAGATCATTTTTGGTTTGAAGTTCACATTGGCTACAAACAAAATAGCTACCCCTGTTATTTCTGGGTTCCTATCACATGTTTCCATCTTTTGATTTTTAGTCTATGAGTTTCCCTTTGAATTAGGTGTATACAGCATATTGTTGGATCCTGTTTCTTGTTCCATTCTGTCAACTTATTTCTTTTAATAGGTGCATTGAGGTGATTTATGTTGATGGATAAAATTGATATGTATAGGCTCAACTTTGTCATGTTATTTTTCTGCTATTGGTTTTCTGGTTTTCCCCTTTGTTTAATTGCTTGCCCTGTCTGGTGTTTTCTTTCTGTTGCTGTTCTGCGAATTTTAATCATTTTTATTGCTCTCTAATATGTCTTCCAGTATTCTTTCTAGAGTTGGTTTTGTGGACATGAATGTCTTCAGTTGTTCTTTGCCATAAAAGTATCTTATTTGTCCATTAAATTTCAAAGAAAAATTTGCAGGGTACATCAATCTGGGTTGAAGGTTGTTTTCTTTCAGGGTTTGAAATACTTCACTGCAAGCTTGTCTTAATTTGAGGGTTTGTGCCAAAAAGTCTTTGGTGATTCTAGTGGGCTTTCCTTGATAGGTGAGTTGTGTCTTTTCTCTAACAGCTTTCAGCATTCTGTTTTTATGCTGTATGTCTGGGATCTTGATTATTATATGTCTGTAGATTTATTTTGGTTGTGACTGTTTGGTATACTATATACCTCATTTATGTGTATATCAGATTATTTACCCATGTTTGGGAAATTTTCTGCTATTACTTCTACTAATAGTTTTGCTATGTCATTTGTATTGACCCCTGCATTTTCATTGATGTCAATCAATCTTAAATTGTTTCACTTTGCATCATCTTGAAGCTGTTGAATTGTCATTTCATGCTGCCTTGTTTTAAAAGTTCTTTCCTATCCAGATCACTAGCTAGATAGAAGCTCTTTGTCTATGGGAAAGCTGGCTATAATTTTTTTTCTTACTATGTAAGTTGTTTTTGCACTGTTGGTGACTTCTTTTGTTGTCCAAAAGCTTTTTAATAACATGAGATCCTATTTGTTGATTCTTTGTGATATTTCCCTTGCAATGAACTCTCTGCTTTTGTTTTGTTCATGAACTCTCTGCTTACACCTATGTCTTTGGGATTTCTTCCAATTTTCTCTTCCAATAAATTTAGTGTTTATATTTTAACATTTAGATCTTTGATCCATTTTGACTCTAGTGCATGGTGATAGACATGGATCTAGTTTCAGTTTTCAGCATGTGGAAAGCCAATATTTCCATCACCTTTTATTAAACAGACTATCTTTATTTCAGTGAACAGGTTTAGTCTCTTTGTCAAAGATTAGGTGGCTGAGTGTGTTTGGGGTTGTGTTTGCATCTTCTGTTCTGTTCCACTTATACTCAGGTCTGTTTTTCTGCCAACACCATGCTGATTTTATCATAGGAACTTTGTAGTATAATTTCAAGTCAGGGATTATGGTGTCCCCTGATTTTCCTTTGTTGCCTAGAATTGCTTTTGCAACTCTAGGTCTTTTAAGAATCCAAATGAATCATAGAAATGTTTCTTATAGGTTTGTGAGGTATGCTAATAGTATTTTGATTGGGATTGCATTAAATCTGTATAGTAATTTTGGGAGTATGGCCATTTTTACTATGTTGGCTCTTCCTATCCAAGAGTAAGATCTATTTTTACATTTTCTGATATACTTTTCAATCTCTTTTTCTAGGGTGCTGTGATTTTCACTGTACAGGTCTTTTACATTCTTTAGTAGGTTAATTACTAAATATTTAACTTTATAGAAGCTGTTGTGAATGGTGTGCTTTCTCTAATTTCTCTCTTTGTGAAATTTTTGCTCATGTACAGAAATGTTATTGATTTTTAGGATTGACTGTATATCCTTCTACACTACTAAATTTGGATATTCAATCTATAAGTTTTTTGGTGGAGTTTTTGGGGGTCTTCTATGTAGAGTATCATGTCATCTGTAAATAATAATAATTTAACTTCTTCCTTTCCTATCTGTATTCCTTTTATTTTTTCTCTTGTCTAATTGTTCTGGCTGTTGTTTCCAGAACTATATTGAACATGAAGGATGATAATGGACATCATTGTCTTGTTCCCAATTTCAGAGTGAAAATTTTCAGTTTTTGATCATTTAATATGATGTTAGCTGTTGGTTTGTCATGGATGGCTTTTATAAGATTGTGCTAAGACCATCCATTTCAATTTTCAGTAGGGTTTTTTTTTTATCATGAATGTGTGTTAGGAACATCCCAAATGCCCATCAACTGAGCAATGGATAAAAAAGATGTGGTTTTTAAAAAAATATGATGGAGTACAACTTGACCACAAAGAAGGATACATTGGAGACTTTTATAGGTAAATGGATGCAATTTGAGTTTGTACTCCTAAGTGAAATAAATCAGATCCATATGTGCAAACATCGTATTTTCCCACTAGTGTGAAAAACAGAATGAGTAAATATGATACAAAAGATATTATGAGCTGGGAAGAAACTTCACAAGAAGAAAATAACTGGTGGTGGAAAGGAGCAAGGTAGAAAGTGAAAAAGAAAAAAATTGGTATGCACAAGATAGTTAAGATAGTTACACAGCTAGTTTCTCATTGGAAAGAAAGGTTTGTACCAATATTGTTTGGAAAAGATATCATCTTGCACTCTGAATAATGACTATGAAGACAACAATATGCAATGTATTAATTATTGTAACTGTTGTACTAACCTGTTTTGAAAATCCATTGCATTGTTATTTTTATCTCTTTTTCTTTAAAATTAAAAAAATAAAAATTATCAAAACATGCAAATGAAACTTTGCATCTGCTTGCCCTGCTTATCCTCCTGGGCTATTTGGTCTCTTTCGAAAGATCCATGCTTTCCTTTTTTTGTTAGGGAGGGTGGTACTGTTACAAATCACATCTTTGCTTGATGTATATATGAAGTTCTCATCCTCTCAAGTATCTGAGGGTTGTGCTCACTTCAGCAGCACATATATTAAAATTGGAACAATACAGAGAAGATTAGTATGGCCCCTACACAAGGATGACATGCAAATTCATGAAGCATTCCATATTTTAAAAAAAAGTATCTGAGGATTCTTTTTGGAGCCAGCACAAGGTGTTACTTTTGCTCCTAGAAAATGCAAGGGCCCAAGTCTGGGGAATTTCTGCTGTCACTGTACTGACAATTTTTATGCATTCAACAGAACATTCTCTTATGGAAAGTTTAGGGTAATTTGGCATTGACAGTTCTGATTTCATTGGTTAAGTAATGTATTCATAAAACAATAGCTGGATATGGCTTCAGATGACCACAAATTCCCTTCAGGTCATGAGTTGATTATCATCTGGGAAATAAATAGTATCCAATCATTTGGACTGTAATTTTTAGTTTTGTACTTATAAACTTCTAGCCAAAAAGCAATTATTTCTCAAGTTTTGGAGACATAATGAACCATAGGATAGCAGCTGTGGAACTTGTTGTAAGAAAATACAATAATTACCAAGTTAGACAAGTGCTAGGACGACAGCTCTTTGCCAATCAGCAGCGTCACTCCTGAAACAGTCACTGAAAACATGTTGGGCAGCCAGTTCTCCATTGTATGTGCCAGTGGGAGGGAGTGGTGATGTAGAAAATCCCAAACAACACATAATCCCCACATCACTGCTGTCTGGCCTCGGGAGGTATCATATGGCTGCCTCCGCCCTTTGGCAGCAAATTCATGTTCTTTAATTAGATCTTGCGCACTTTATTGTCAATGTTAGCTTGACTTTCTGAGCAGATACTATGGCTGGCAGGAAAGACCTCCCTGGGCAACAAGGGAAATTCATTTGTGGATTAGAAATTAGCAGGAGACCATTCTGACATGGGTAATCCTCCTGTGGATAATTGGGTGTTGACTGGTATTTAGAGAGATGTATTTACGGCAGAGGAGAGATGGAAATGAAGTTTACACCTTCGTGTTCTACTAGGCCATTGGGCCTATCACAGGGACTCAAACCTTCCTCATTCGGTTAGCAAGGATGGCACTGCTACAAGGCATATCTTTGCTCGGCGGATCTACCAGGGTCCTCACCCTCTCCAGTGCCTGAGAATTCATCTTTGAACTAGTCACTGTTTTTCAGAATTCACTATTTTTGTTCATTCTTCCCTTATAAAAGATAGGTAAATGGAGGCATGGAGACATGAAATGAGTTATAATTTTAAGGCTAAGGATTGGATTGAAAAGAAGGTGCAGGAGGATGTCGTATAATTACACCAAAAGCAGCAAAATCTGCACTTCTTAGAGCAAACAGTTGCTCAGTGATTGATGAACAAAAGAAAGCTGAAAATCTGCAGCTTGAAAACTGAGATTTCAAATCATGTGCTGTAACAACTAAATTATCTCAAGCAAGGTTACCACAAAGGATGAGGAATGGCTGGTGGCTTACTAGTTTTTAAAATACATTAATGTTAACCCAACCATGGATCTTTTCTGAGGTCTGCCCATCACCCAAACCCTTCTGCTTCCCAACATCTCTAGTTATGCTGTGACAGAGTTTGTATTTTACTTACATAAAATGGTACTGGAGCAACTTATTGAGGAGAAAATGGTACTGGGGCAACTTACTGAGGAGAAGCATCTTGACTTCTTGTGGCTCCTACTGTGTACAAGGGAAGCAATGAGGGCTATCATGCATCTTGCAGGAGAGTCACAATGATTAGAAAATGTGAAGAAAAAGTACTTAGTCCTGCTGCGTGACGAATGACTGATGTGCAATAGGAATTAGTCTTACTCTTGAGAATGAGATATCTGCAGTAATAATGGTATTTCAAAAGCAATATGATCTGTACTGAGATGCTGCGAAGGATAACATAAATAACTTACCAGACACTTTGAATATCATAATAGTACACTTTAGAATTTATTTTTCAGTAAGCACATGGCCATATTAAAACTGGGGCTATTTTAGGGGAGAAAATCTGATTGTTTAGACATTAGGGTGAAAGTCACAGAGGTCCTCTTCAAGTTTCTTCAGGAAAACTAAACACCCACCCATGCAGACGGACCAAGGACCATTGTAACTTCTGCATGTCTCCTTCCTGTCTATTGTTCTCTCCTGTTCCGCAAGGGAGGCACCCAGTGGCACTTGGGTTCAGTGACATATGGGAAATGTGCTAAACACAGCATATGTTCAAGTTGGCTGCTCACCACTCATTCATTTGGAGTTGTGAAAAGCAGTTCCTGCCACCTAACTATCCCAGTAAATATTTGCTAAATGAAAGCAGGAAATACATAAGAATAATCAATGGACTTGAAGTTAAAATTTTAACATTGAACAGAACCTTGTAAATAACGTAATTCCAGTCAAAAACAAATCATGAATTATACACAACCATTTGGTGGGATACTATGTAGGTGTTAATTACTTTTTATTGCAAACATATGCCAATAAAAAATAAGGAAAAAAGAGGATGGGTTTCTATGTGTTGTCCTGGTACTGTATTCAATATATTTGTTTTGAAAAGTAATCAGTCAGGGGAATGTACTGTACAATTCCATTTATATTTTATAATATATATTTTTGTACTATATAGTAATGTAAAATGTTTGAATAAGGCAACAAATATTTAGAATAATAAAAATATTTGAACAGAAGCTATTTGGGGGCCATAGGATGGAGAGGTGGATCAAATGAGAGAAATGGGGGGAAACTACAATTTTATTTCATGCAGTAGTATGCTGTTTGACTTTTCAATAAGCACACATTAATTTCTTAATAACTAGAAGGAATCTGACCAACTAATAAACTTTCATGTAGTTTAACTTTTTTCCTTTACAGATGGAGAAATTAAACTCTGAAAAAGTGCCTAAATCAAAGACACTTGTAAAGGAAAGATAATTTAGTGAGTAGTAAGTGTGCTCTTCTTATATGACATTTTAGGAAACTGAGGCACAGAGAAGCAAATGATTTTTAGTCATTAGGTGTAAGCCTGGGAAGAAAAGAAGTTGGAAATATTAGTATTGAGAAAGATGTTCTCCACACATGGTGTAAAATCTATTAAAACTGCATCACTCATTATGGATGAGGTAAGAGTTGACATTAGACAATTTGGTGGGCAGCATTTATTTTCCGATTTATTTAAATGTCAGAGAGCAGCTATGGCATCTTTGAAAAGACCCACAGGTGATGATCTTCCAGAAAATTCCTTTGAAGAGGGTTGGAATACTAGCAGTTCTAGCTTGATGATAAAACAAGGTAAAAATAACTACATCCAGCACATTAAGTAGGAACAGTTCATTAAAAAAAAACTCTATGAAACCAAAAAACAGACATATGTATACATGCACATATATATCCATAAAATATGGACATACACCAAAAACCACATTTGAAAGTTAAAGAATATTAAACTAAAGGAAAGTCAGTCTTCAAAGAGATCTACCCTTTGGACACGTTCACCAGTATTCTTTCAATAATTTTCCTCTTCTCCAGTTTCATTTTGTGTATGTCTCAGAGGATGACATATTGGCTCTGAAGTTTCAAAGAGAACGTAGAAAAATCCAAATTTATTTACCCGTTCTTGGATAATTGACTATTTTCATGTAAGAATACAGTGGTCAGAAAAGAAGTATAGTGGACATATTTTGACACTGTGAACTTGTTCTGCTTATTATACACCATAAGCCAGCCACAAAGCTAAACGACTCTGAGGTCCTGGCTGGGTTCGATCCTCCCTGGTTATGCTTATGCATTTGTCCGTGTTACTAACACACAGAGAGTAGAAAATCAAAACTTCCTTCTCCCCCCAGAATAACATTTGCCCAATAATCTGGATATTTTGATTGTAACAAAGTAATTCCCAACTTGCTCCACTTTTTCACCTCCCTCTCTCCACATAGAACATAAAATAAACCAAATTTATGAAAACACTATCACCATAAAAGGAAAGAAAAAGATTTTGAAAAGTTAATGTGTCCATGTAATGATTCACCCTGAAGTGTCACCGCAGTGCCTGCATTTAAATCACCCTTCAAGGTAGTCTTCAAGCAGATGCACTGTGTCCACCCTCCTCTGGACCCCTGTGAAATCTGAAAGAGATTTTGGCATTTTTACACAGCAGGAAAACAGAGCTGAAGTCAAGAAAACCACAACATCTGGAACAGGAGGAAAGGTTTCACTGGAAAGAACTTGACAAACTCTGAAAACAAAGTTCTAGACTTTACTAATTTATTTTGGCTGCAAAGCTGAGCTCAATGCAAAGCTCAAAGAGGATTTGTCCAAGGCTCCTTTCAAAGAAGTAAAAAGCCAGCCTGCACTAAAATTAATGCACCGACTGCATAAACAGTCAAGATAGTTATCTGATACTGAGGGAACAGAGGCACACTAGGCCTTTTTGTTATTTATGGGATTATTATTGGAGGAAACAGAAGCAATTAGATATCCCCTGCTTTCAGAGCAAGGGAAGGAAAAAAAGTGTCAAACATAGTTTTTCAATTTGGCCTCTTGATCATTTCGTTCTCGCTACATCTTAAAATCCAAATATACATATGTCCCCCATGCCCCACTGCTCTCTCAGCTGTTCCTCTGACTACTTTTTCTTTATTCTTTGAAAACTCCCTGCATTTTGAGTACTGTGCAGGAAGACTTTAAAAATACCTTAACACTAGAGGTGATGGCTTTAAAAACAAATGAAATTGATTCTATTATGATTACAGAATATTTAATATTAAATACGATATATATGTGTATGTTCTTGAAGAAAAGAGAAATTAGAAAAGAACCTTAAAATCACTTGAGTTGTACAAACACTTGCCATTATTTTGCCTGTCCTGCTTTGGAAGTTCCTACTTTTCAACAGTTTGAGTCTTTTTCAGGAATTAGGAAGTAGGTGTGTGGTCTGTCCCCTATTGCCTGGTCAGGAGTTTGGATCTGGGTTGAGTGACAGAGAGGCAGGTGTAGAAGGAGCTCAACTCAGTGGGAGGAGCAGCCTTGTTTGTTCTGCTGTCACAGAGAAGGTGTATGGAGTCCAACCTAGCGTGGGGCCCGCTGGGACGTCCTGTTTCAGGCGGCAGAAGCAGCAGGGTTCTCACCCTGTGGTCCATGTGGTGTGGTTTGGGCTGTTGTCCTGGCAGCCGCGTAGCTCATCTTGTGTCTGCTTGTCTTCCCGTTCTGTCCTCCAGATTCCCCGTGCTTCCAAGAACTTGGCTCTATCCACACACTAAATTCCTTTCCTACTTAACTCAGGCAGAGTGGGTTTCTGCTGATTGCCTGTTAGACTTGCAACAGGTATTCTTACACTCTCTTCCCTCAGAGATACCTGCTGGTAATATTTTGCCATACTGTGTTCTGGCCTTTCCTCTGTACCCACAGAGAGTGTTTCACTCACCATGATCACAGTAGAATCCCTGATACAAGGTCAAAGGAAGCAAGAGACATTTCCCTTCTTAAACGTACACACAGGGTTTGTGTCTCACTTTTCTCAGAGGTTTACAGGCATGTTTGTGATTTCCCTTAACTTTTGGTAAAGGTGACTGGTGATAAGAAAAGACTCAAAACACACACTAGAGCAATTGGCACCTGTAATGTTAATAATAATAATAATAATAATGGAAATAGTAACAATGATAATTTTACTTCTGAGTGTCTACCACTTACAAGGTCTTTCATTGAGTGCATTACATAGGTTAGCTCATTCTTTCTCTGCAGAATTCCTATGTGGCAGATACTGTTTCACTAAAACTTTGCAATGTGCTGTGAGGTAGAAATTGTTCTTATTACAGATGAAACATCTGAGGCATAAAAGTATTAAATAACTGGTCTGAATTCACAAGTAGTAAGAGCTCCAGAATTAGTACTCAGGTTGGTTGACACCAGAGTCTAATATAATAACCACATCATAGTTTGTCCCCAAGCAGGACTTCTCAGGCCTTTGAGCCATTTCTAGGCTGGCTTGTACCTACTTCCCATGACTTACTAGTTAGTACGGAGTGCTTCCTATAATCCTATTCTAATGCCAATGAATAAAGAAGAAATAGAAAGCAAACTCCCCTAGTGATAATAAAATAATATGCCTTTCCAAAATGCACTGTTTTACATGTCATTTTAATATGGATCATCTCATTTAATGTCTTGAAAGGACCAGAGAATAATTATAAAGAACAATCCCAAAAGATGCAAACTAACTCGGTGCTTAAAGAAAAAGTAGGGAGAGAAGAAGGTGATGTTCCTGAGATTGAGCTCCTATGGGAAAACAGATTTTAGGAATTTTTTTACTGCAATTTTGGTACATGGTGGTAAACAGAGAGGAAGAAGGAATTTCTCTATCAAGTTGTATATGTTGTATATGCAACACAGCAGCAACTATGTGTTAATTCTGTTATAATATGCTTTCAAATCTGAAGTGATTGGGGTGGACTTGGCATTGACTGATTCTTGTTAAAGTGAATTCTTATGCAAAGATTGGTTCAGTAAGAGGCTTGAGTGGATAAATGGGCTTCATTAAAACTCCCATAAAGCCATAAGGTGCCTCTGCCCTATGAATTATAGGAAGCAGCTCTGATGTGATACCTTTCTACAAGCTAACGGTGACCCCATGATGGACAAAGCTGTGTTATGTGCCCTAATCCTCAGAAAGCATCATGTTGACGAGAGAGCAATGTGAAAAAAAATGGGAGGAAAATGATGTGCTCCCTGTCTTGCTCTGGTCTGAGGCACACTTTGTGGTGGAAGGGTCATAGCCAACCCTTTCTAGAGGGTTGTTACCTAGAGTAACAACCTACTTGAAAGGGGCTTTCAGGTCGGTTATGATGAGATTTCCTTGGATGTGTATAAATAGAATGTCAGGCAAGGTTGAAAATCATTACCAGAGCGTGTAATATACCCGTAATTTTTTAAAAAATATAATCCAAATGTAATTGGTTGCATCAGAATGGAGGAATTTCTTGCTGAAACAGATGACAACATGCATGTCTTAACCTTTCTCTTTTTTCCCTCCAAATCGCTTTTTTCCTCCACCCAAACAAACCTGAATAAAAGAGCAATTTGGTGGCTTCTAACCAGTCCTTCTGTCTTTCTCCTTTAAAATGAACTTGAATTTTCTTCACAAATGCATTTGAAAGCTACATATCTTTTTACACTTGAAGGTGCATCTGGGGAGGTGGCCAACAGAGCTGGCTTTGAAGGGTGACTCATGTTGCCCTTTGCTTTTCTTGCCAGTGGTTTCCTCCCCTGGTGTGAATGCTGCCAAGAAGCACAAAAGCCATTTGGAGGATTGAGCCAGGTGCCAAAACTGAGTATCTAGTTTTAATTGAACACAAACCAAGATGTTCTCAAGGGAAACACTTACTATTTTTTGCTAATAACTTGCCAGTTTGATGCAAATTTATTAAGTGGAGGCTTTGTTGAGTCCGCACAAAGGGGGGTGTTATGCTGAGGCCAACTTCCGGTGGATAGCTTTGTGTGGCATAGAATGCATCTTTCACAATCAGAGCACAAGTGGACTTCTGCAGAGGTCACAACCCACAGTTAGAGAGGAACCTGATTTTTAGAAGGGAAAACATCAAAAAGAGAGGCATCTTACTTTGTCTTCTTTGTGAGGGTGCAATGGCTGATTTCTGAGTGGCTCAATGATCAATGTCTTCCTCTGCAGTAGGTAAAAGTCAGGATTGGTGTCGGCAACTTGAGCGCTCCTACCTGGGGCCCCTTGTTAAGCAGGCGGTGTTTAGTTCACAGGCTGATAAAGACCCTGCAAGCATCAGTCTCCAAAGGGAAGAAAATAATGGTCATGCCCTGGCTCCAGAACAGAGAAGATAAGACATGTTGCATCCAAATCTGAGGTACTCAACTAGGGGTAGAAGGAAGCTGGTATTGTTCTTTCCCTTGGGAACCTGGCAGCAGCAGCACTCAGCAAGTTCAATATAAAGCTGAGTTTGCAGCAATGACGCCCCGTGTCTAGCTCAGCTTCTGCCTGGAGGTGGCAATGAGGTGGTACTGACCTGGAGGTACTTCCTCCTTTGTGTCCTGCCCATTTTGGGGGGATAACTCCCATCATCCCCCATCCAACCACGGTGCCTTACCAGGTTCCTACCCTCCTCTGAAATCCATACAACTTACTCTCCGAATCACAAAGATGACAAATGCATTTTAATTCACACATTCTAACTGTATACATTTATGAGGTATAGCATATTTGGACACATGTATAAAATACATGATGATCAAATCAAGTTAATCAATGTATCTACCACCTCAATCATCTCTCTCTCTCTCTCTCTGTTGGAGGCATTCAAAATCCTTTTTTCCAGGTATTTTGTTATACATAGTAGACTATTAATTATAGCCACCTCACTGTGCTAAAGAATAGAACTTACTCCTCCCACTTAACTATTTTTGTAACAGTTACCAATCTCCTTATTCTCCCCAGTACTTTACCCTTCTCAGCCTCTGGCAACCATAGTTGACTGTCTACTTTTATGAGAGAATTTTCATATGAGCAAGCACATGCAATATCTGTCTTTCTGTGCCTGGCTTATGTCACCTAATATACTGTCCTCCAGGCTCAACCATAATGTTGAAAACAAGATTTTATTCCCTTTTATGGAAGAGTAATATTCCATTGCATATATACACACATTTTCTTTATCCATTAGATTATTATCTACAATCACCTCACTGTGTTAAAGAATACCAGCACTTATCCTCCCATTTAACTATTTTTGTAACAGTTAATAATCTCACAGATACCAAGGTTTATTCCAAATCTATCGAGTATAGTGCTGCAATAAACATGAGAATGCACAGTAGTGTCCTTTTTTGAGGTGGGGGATATACTCAATAGTGGGATAGCTTGATCATATGGTAGTTCTATGTTTTAATTTTTAGAAGTACTGTCATACTATTTTCCATATGACTGTACTAACTTACATTTCCACCAATGGTTTGTAAGAATTTCCCTTCCTCTGTGTCTTTGCCAGCACTTATTGTGTACCTTTTTGGTAACAGTCAATGATGTCTTATGTGGTAATATGTTTCAACCCTTCCACATCTAAGCAGAGCTCTGAGAAACAGTAAGGTCTAACAAAGAGGCTACTGAGTTTCCATTATTCATTATTTTTTATACTTATTCCATAAAATATCAAATATTCATTACTTTTATTTATATTCTTTCACCATAGTTTTTTTATTTTACAGAGGATAAAACCAAGAAAAATAAAATGAAATCAATCAAAACAAAACCATGTAAGTGATACAGACTTCAAAACAATACAAAATCAGCAATAGTTACCATGATGTCTCTTGTTGTCTTCAAAATGGCTGCAGATACCTTCAGACACAGTAAAAAATCAAAAAGAACAGACAGAATAGAACCAATAAAAACAAAACAATGAATTCAATAACAGACTTCAAAAAAGGACAATAGTAAATCCAAAATGGCTACCATAATATATCTTGCTATCTTTGAAATAGCTGCTCCTGCCATTGTATATAACACAATCAAACAAGACAAAACAGAACAAAACCCAACCCAACAAAACAATGAAAATGATACAGGACTTCAAAATACGATCATAGGAAATTAACAATGGCTATCTTCATAAGGAGATCCCCTCTAGATGCTGCACTGTATGCCACTATGCTCTGAATAGAGGACTAGACCACTGGCCCTAGACCTGCAAGGTCAGTGAAACCCCAAAACATCACAAGCTTCAAATTGCATTTCACCTCTGTAGCTATCATTACAGACTGTGTCTCTGGATCAGCTGGTTACTTACTGGCCGGAGGTGGACTGGAAGGGGCTGGGTCTGGCTGTCCCTCAGCCAGAGGAAGCCTTGCATGGCGCTGGTTGGCAGGGAGGGCTTGCTTCCTGATGAATCCTTGTTCTCTCCCCACTGCAGTCTGTGAATGGCACTGACTCACACCAGTAAAGGCTTGGGTCTGGGTGTCCCCCCACCAGCAGCAGCGTGAACATGGTACCGGTTCACAGGGAGGATTCCCTTCCTGGTGAATCCTTGTTCTCTCCTCCCACAGCACGAATGGTCCACCTTAGATTTTTTTCAAAGTACTTGCATTTGAAAACCGAGCAATAACAGTTAAGCAGTTCATCTTGTGGGTCTTAAATGTGCTGCTCCATGGAGTTTCATCTATGTCT
>PVJX010032300.1:0-20528 GCA_004027295.1 Dolichotis patagonum | reverse complement strand
TCTCTCTCTCTCTCTCTCTCTCTCTCTCTCTCTCTCTCTCTCTCTCTCTCTCTCTCTCTCTCTCTCACACACACACACACATACACACACACACACACACACACACATCCATGCATATAAATCTCAAGTGATGGCACATCATCACAGCCTGGGAAGTTACTGTCTTTGTTAACTCCACTTTAGCGCTCACCACCTTATATTGGAAGGGCTCCCAGATGACAGTAAGCTCCATGAGAGCAGATGCCTTGTCTAACCTGGCACGTATGCCCTAAACAAGGCATAACACCCAGCAGAGAAGAGGTACCCAATAAGTAACAGGTGAATGAGTGAATGGAGGACTATGGAAACAGTTCCTTGGAGATCTTTGTGCGTTGATTCTAAAGCAAACTGAGAAGGACATAGTATTAGGCAGAATTTTCCATACCACCCTGACCTTTTTGAGGGTCATTCTCTTTCTGCCTTATTCATATAGGGTTCCATGGCTTAGCAAAGTGTAGTGCTTGAGGACTGGTTTAATGCCATAATGAATACTTTACAGAAACCATTTACTAAGGTGATGATAATAGACCTAGAAGATATAGGACTGCCTCTTTCTATATACAAGTCCTTTTAAAGTAACAAAGTTAAGAATCAATTGTAACTCCACATTAAATTATACATCTCTACATAAATGCTGTGTGCAAGATATTATACTGACATTTCCCTTAAAAATAATGCATTTCACAAGAAATTCTTGTGACAGCAGTTTTCTCATAAGAGTCACCAAGTATATGTCCTCCCTGAAAAGTGGCTATCAGCTAAAGGTCATGATATGTAAAGACACATTTACCAGTCAGGGCATTTGTAGATGTTCCTGTTGAAAGGCAAATCATTTAATAAGCCATCTATGAAGCCTTCGTTCATGAGAAGAAGTGATGAGATCTATATTTCTCATTGGTACTTTGGAGTTCTACACAAATTGCAGTATGGACTTTGTGGATGCTTTTCATAACAAGCCTTTGTTAATTATACAAAGTTTTGGTAAATGCACTTACATATCATGCATGAAAGTAACATTTAAAATTTTAAAAGAATCTAGAATTGAAATGAGTTATGCGCACGTACCACTTCCGTACGGTGAATGTAGTCATTACATACGGAAATATGTACTAATAAAAGAAAACAATTTAAAAAGCATTCTAAGACAATCTGACTCCTCTGTTTTTTTCCTGTTGCAAAGATAATTAATAGTAGGTTCTGCACATCCTTACCTCCCTTTCTCATTCTGAGTTCCACACCCCACTTTCAGCTGTTGAAGCTCCTGGTCTAACTTTGAAATTAATTTTTGACTTCTGCTTTCTTCCCACCCTACTTCATTATCCAAAGCACCAAATGATTTTTCTAAATACAGATTCTGTCATGTTGTGTCCCTGCTCAAAGCTACACCGCCTTCAGTGTCCTTAGTTTGGCAATGAAGCCCTTCATCATTCACCTGCCGCCAACCGGGAGAAACCTTTGCCTTCTTCCCCTCAGAGTCTGGGCTGGAGTCGTAGTGGATGTCTCATCGCAATCAAAACAAGCCTCACACGTGCAGGGGCCTGTTTTTTGCATCTACTCTTTTCTTATCCAACTTTTACACTTCTACTCATCCCTCTAGGTCTAGCTCTAGTGCATATCTTACTAATTCTTCCTACTCAGACTGACACTAGGCTGCCTCTTCATGGCCTGTAAAGCTCTGTGCTAGTATTCATTTTATGCATGACTTTATGCACTACTTGATTGCGAACTTCTTAAGGATTAGAGCTGTGTTTTTGCATAGTATTTAATAAGTGTTTGTTATAGGGATGAGTGAATGAATTTATTATTTCCTTCTGCTATGGAAGTCAGTCATCATTCAAATAGTCCTTCTACATTCAGGAAGCTTTCTGTTTCCATATAGTCTAATGAGGCATTGTAGGTTTACTGGTGGTCTAGGAAAAAATAATGTAATAAATGGGAAACTGCAGAGTGGATGAAAAAGATGTGGTATTTTTATACAATGGAGTATTACTCACCTATGAAGAATGATGACCTTAAAGCCTTCACAGGTAAATGGAGAAAACTTGAAACTATATTCATTAGTGAAATAAATAAGAACCATATTTATAAATATCGCATTGTGTCTCTAGTATAAAAAATAATAAGAACTGTAGGAGTAATAAAACCCAAAATGTGTAATTGCTACTGTAAAAAAGAGAGGAAAAGAAAGTGCTCTAAAGGATATAATTGCATGTATGTTTAAGTGTGTAAGAAGAATGACCATATTACTCTATTTGTGTTGTATCATGGAGCAGAACTGTTGACAGTCTCATTGCTTGAATGTGTACTTTGTATGTTTTAACTTTGTAACTTGAACAACTATTTCCAAGATGACAGTATGCAAGTTATCAAGTAATGACTTCTCAGTATTTTTTTCTTTTTTTTCCCCTTGGAATCTTGTATTGTTGCTACCTCTTTTTCTATTTTGTTTGTTTTGGTTTGTTTTTAAATAAAATTTAAAAAAAAGAAAAAGATGTGGTATTTTTATAAAATGGGGTATTACTCAGCTATGAAAAAGGATGATCTTCAGGCTTTCATAGGTATAGGGAGACAACTTGAGACTATGCTCATTAGTGAAATAAATAAGAATCATATTTATAAATATCAATGTTTCTCTATTGTAAAAGTAATAAGAAATGTAGGAATAATAAAACCCAATATGTGTAATTGCTATTGTAAAAAAGAGAAGAAAAGAAAGTGGTGTTAAGGATATAACTGCAAGTATGTTTAAGTGTGTAAGGTGGAAGACCATATTACTCTTTTTGTTAGATTGTTGAGCAGAACTGTTAACAGATGCACCATTTGAATATCTACTTTGTATGTTTTAATTTTGTAACTTGAACAACTATTTCCAAGATGACAGAATGTAATTTATCAAGTAGTGATTTCTTAGTGTTTTTTGTTATTTTCTTTTTGTTCCTTGGAATTCTGTATTGTTGCTACCCTTTTTTCTGTTTTGATTTGTTTTCTCTTTAAATATTTTTTTAAAAAAATAGAAAAAAAGAAAGCATT
The DNA here is from genome assembly GCA_004027295.1 of Dolichotis patagonum. Classification (NCBI taxonomy): domain Eukaryota; kingdom Metazoa; phylum Chordata; class Mammalia; order Rodentia; family Caviidae; genus Dolichotis; species Dolichotis patagonum. The sequence continues at coordinate 17,459 of PVJX010032300.1, read as the reverse complement.
TTTAAGTAGGCATGTATGGGCATTAGCTTTAAACCTTTGAAGACAGACGTGGTACTCCACAAAACATTACAAATGAGCATGATTCTTAAAAATTGTTTGTTGCATATTAGCTAGGATTAAAAAGTTTTTATTTCTTTATCTCTGGAGACAAGAAGGCGATAACCTGTGTATCAGTATTCTCCCTTGCTAGTGTCCATCATAAGAAGGAAAACCCCATGAAATTCTTTTATCTAAACTTCTGTGTGGTGTCTACTAAAAGGTGAAATGAAAGATATTTTAATATTTACTGTTCTTGATTTTTATGGGATTTCCAAGTATCTTGCAGTAACATGGTTTAAACACTAAACTTGTTAGATGCTTTTATGATTCATCAACATAATTATCAGGCTTTCACATCATAATGTGAGATGTGAATTCCTCAAACCTTATTACAGCACTGGCACATTACCCATCTGACATGAAAAGACAAACTAAAATTGCTGCTTGCAAGTAAAAATTCTTTGTCCAACTTACAGAACTGGAAATTTCTGCATTGAAAATTTAATCCACAGGTTTCCTTTAGAGGAATTAAAAACAGCACAGTTGTTAAATAGGCCACAGGATCATGTGTTTTTGAGTTACATTTGGTCTTAAGACCAATTTTGTCCAATACAGATGACAGATTCAAGGAGACTTTGATATCATTGCTATTTACAAAAAATAGCCTTTGGTAATATCACACATTATATTTTTAACAATCCACACAACATTTTTAAATCTACCAGCGCCAAAGATAACCAAAATTAAATGTAAAGAATTATTAATTTATCTATTTAAAAATTAAGCCAGACGAGGCTGCAGGGAAAAAGGAACACTTCTCCACTGTTGGTGGGAGTGCAGACTGGTGCACCACTGTGGACATCAGTATGCAGATTCCTCAAAAAACTAGGATTGGAAGTTCCATTCAATCCAGCTATTCCCCTCCTGGGTATTTTCCCAGAAAAATTGAAAACATCATGTCACAGAGATATATGTGCACCCATGTTCATAGCAACACAATTTGTGATAGCTAAATCTTGGAAACAACCAAAATACCCAGAATGGATGAAAAAATGTGGTATTTTTATGCAATGGAATACTACTAAGCTATAAAAATGGATGATTTGGAGCCTTTATAGGTAAATGGAGGCAACTTGAAAATATTCTCATTAGTGAAATAAACAAGACTCCCATGAGTAAATATCACATTGTCTCCCTAGTGTAAAAAATAATAAAAACTGACAGAATAATGGTATACAAAAAGTATAATAGAAATTGTGAAAGTGAAAGGAAAGTGCTCTAAAGAGTATAACAATATGTATAGTGTGTAAGATAGATGACCATATTACTGAATTTCTGCTGGATCATTGAACACAAGGATTTGCACTGTCAATGTTTGAGTATCTAGCTACTATTTATGCTTTGATTTTGTGACTTTGACAACTATTTTTTAAGATGACAATGAGTAATGTATCAACTAGCAATTCTATGATGATAATTTTTTCTGAATTCAGTATTGTTCTACCCTTCTTTTCTGTTTTTCTATTTTCTTTAAAATTCTTTTCTCTCTTTGAAAAAAAAAGAACAATATGAAATATAGCAACCATGGTTAAATTTCTTTCAATCTGTTTTGAAAACCTGTTATTGTTTTGAGTTTGCTGTTATTTATGCCTTTTGCTTTTTGTTCTTCTTTTCTGACATTTCTTTTTTAAATTAAAAAAAGAATTAAGCCAGACACCTATGCAATTATTTACCAAATCAGCTTCTAAAGTTCAGTTTCATAGTCATTGCTTGGTTTCATTGTTTGTAGCAATCGTGAGTGGAATTGGAGGTTACTAAGAAAAAAAAACAGTGAAACAAATAATGCTAGAAGTTTTGTAAGTCATAAGCTAACTCTCTACTGTGATTCAGCAACTTTTGCAGTTGCAAAGCAAATGTTACTGGATCCACAGCCATCTGACCAGTCCCAGAGCTGAAAGAAAACGACTTTCGGTGCCTGAATCTACTTTTTCATGCTTGAGGGAGCAGTGCAGCTAAAAGTGGGCGAGCTCTCCTCTCCTCCACCCTCCGGGCTTCTGTATTACTTGGCGCTATTGGAATTTTGTCAGGCAAAGAATTCAACAGGCATGGCGCTTAGTGCTTTTCTTTCTTAAACCAAAGTGAACATAAACCCTAAGTATTGAGATGAACATAGAATCTGAGCTTTCTAAGTCACACCAATGCTTAAACAACTCGGCAATTACTGTTGTCCTTTTTAGGTCTGGAAGACCAAAATACATCAGTCAAACTCAAGGTTACCCCTCGTACTTGTTCCCTTGCATTCTAAATAAGACCCAAGGTGTATGGGTCAGACATAAGCAGAAAACTCACAGGAGGTACATGATCTCAGGGCTTTGAATGCTCCAGGCTTCAAGAGCAATGGTACGGTTTGACCATGAGCTCTCTGCGTAGGCTTGACAAATGTTTACTAGAGGTTTGTGCATGGGGTCTGGGGAGATTTTGCTTGTACAGTGTGCTGGCATGATGAGATCTTTATAATTTACTGTTTGAGTAGTTTTGCTGTGAATAAAAAAATCTTATCCAGGTGCCATTGAACAGAAATCAATTTTTGGAAACAATTTTATTTGCAATTACACAATGGAACGTACTAGAGATATTCTGATCCTCGGAGCTAGGATTCCATCATTTCCATCCCTGCTGTAACTTACTGTGTCAACCTGTCTGACTTCTCTTCACCTCAAACTGCTTCTGTTTTCGATGTTCTTCAATGGAAGAAATTCTAATCCTTTCTTTTTAGGGCAGTTCTGATGAGTAAAATCTGGTCCCACTGAAAGTTATTCTGGTGACTCCAGCACAGGTGACATAGATGTAAGTGGAGAGTTCTAAAAGTACACAATTTCTTTCCCACAAAGCATACTCACATTATGTTTTTAACCTGCCCTAGGAAACCAAATTTATTTTCTCACATTGCAAAATCATCTGACTGCCTTCACCAGCGACACACCACGGAGATAAGAGCAGGCTGTGCACAAAACAGGGGCATGACCTTCTCAGCTCTGTCACGGACTCAACCTTGGATGGTTTTTATTTTCCTTAACCACACATCTGAATTTGCTAAACACAACTGGCCAAGGTGTAAATAAAAAATACTTCAAAGGAGAAGTACCAACGCTTTCAGTTTGTTCAAGATTACACGTGGAATGACAGCATAATACGACTCAGCTTGTCAGGTCAACAGTGGGTTGTAGGATGCTCAAAAAACAGTGGTCATACCTAGAAACATCTTCCTTGGTAGAGGGGAATTTGTGGCAATCTCACCTCATGGAGTTACTGTGTCAGAGACCCATGGTGGGTTACACAACCTGGCAGGCCCATTGCAAACTGAAAAGGCAAGGTCCCTTGTTTAGAAGTAATCCATAATTTCACGAGTCATCAGGGCAGTGGAGAACCGGACAAAGTGCAGGACACTTGTAAGCTCGAGGCTCTGTGTGGCTGAACAGGTTGCCATGAAGCTGGCCCTGCACATAGCTAAGACCTGGGTGGCCTGTGTAGACCCCGGGTAAACTGAAATATCTTCACTGTGTGGCCTTGGGTAATGCCTCTCACACCCAAAGCCTTCCCAAGTCCTCTGGCTTTAGAACTGATGGAGAAAGCTATCCTGTTTTTCTTTCTTTTTCTTCATACACATGTGTAGTACATGACGGTTACATTCATCTTAGGGAGCAGGTGCATATACTTAGCATATCTTACTGTTTTTTATTCTGCTTCCCCTCCCTGTTCTCTTCCTTCCCTCCCTTTCTAGATCCTTTCCCCACTATTTTATTTTTTCAACACGTAATGACACACTCACTGTAGAAAGGGGACCAGAATTCCAAAGGTAGGGGAGATAAAAGGGCATAAAGGATTTGGGATATGTCTTAGACTTGTACGAATCACCCACAGTGGATTTTATCATTATATGCTTCAAAAATTCTGTTATTTTAACTACTGTACCTTATGCCTTTTCCTACAGACTATAGTATTGTTATGCTAGGAATCTGCTCATGAGGAAAGATGGGTGAGTCAGTAAACGTAGCTCTCTGAAAGACCAGTCTGTGCTCTCCATCTGTGGGCAGCCTGTGGATCAGCATGGGAGAAGGACCTCTTGGCTTCATCTATTCTCCACTTCCCTATTCACAAGGACTCATCTACTTCATTCTGAATCTCCATCCCGGCTTCCTGGACCGAAGGCTCCACTCTGCCCAAATGCTCAGCTCTGTGTTTCTGCTAGATGTCTCATTTCTGCTCTGTTAATCCAGGGAGATCTCATGAGGGAGGGGGGCAGGCTCTGAGATGCAGGCAGAATTGATCTCATGTGGCATCTTTGCCATTTTTTGCTATATATAACAAATCTGTACTAGCTCAGCCCTCCATGTAAACATAGCTGCCTGTGAAGTACTCCGTAAGGCCTGCATGCTAGGATTAGTGGCCTTGCAACCTTTGTTTTACTGGAAAAGCCTTTCATAATTCATACAGTGAAGTTCAAAAATTTCATATTGTGGCTTTTAGAACCATCAGAAAGTAAATTAAGCCCGTCATGCCATTGTCTTCCCTGGTCCCCACGTGCGCATTCCTGTCCACATTTTTCAAGCTTTCTGATTTCCCCAGCTTTTTCTCAATTCAAGGCTCTTTTATGTCCCGCCTGCTCCCAAGCAGCCTTCTCAGATAATACCAGTGTAGTCCTTATTGATCTTTTTCTTTTCTGATCCTGACCTCCGGTATCCTTTTCAAGGATAAGTAGCTCATCTGCCCAAATTGGTTGTAAATTCCCAAAGAGCGGCACCTTAGCTTATTTCAAGCGTATATTTGAACTTTCCCCGGCTTACAGGAGGTCCTCCTCAGTGGGGGGCAAGTTTTTACTTTTCCCTCAGCCTCTTGCTGCATCGCCGGGCACCTTGGCCTTCGCGAACACTTGTGGATTTGTTTTAGATGTGCGCAGCATCTGCTCAGGCGTTCAGCACACGGTGAGCACTCCACAAATCATATTTTTAGAGACAATCTGTTACCACATAAGGACTACCAGAAATTACTCATACTCTTAGTGTAAATGGATTTATACAGTTATGATGTTTAAGAGCTGAAATAAAGCTGAGGGAAAGAAAATCATGAGAGTTCTTTTTTTCAAAGCCAAAAGGAGCATGAGAACTTCTAGCCAAAATGCTTTTACTGGTGTGGCACGGAAGAGATGTGAGGCTTGTTGGAAATATACTTGTTATTAAAGACAACGTTTCAAGTCTGAGAATGATTTACTATTTTTAATGAATTAAAGTAGATTTCAACTTTCCTTGGTAATGAGCTTATTTTTATTCAATTGCTTTGAGTGGGAAGCCTGTGTCTAACTTTAGATGAGGCATCTGATACTCAGAGGAGGAAGGGTGTGGCCCAATGTCACCCAGAATGTCACCAGCAGCATGGAAGCTGAATTCTAGGTCTTCTTGTCTTCAGGTTCTCTTCCATCAGTGAGTGAAAAGGAACGAGTGTGACTGAAGCATAAATCAAGACACAATCTAGTAAAATTGAAATCCTTACATAATAAAAACATTTGCCTCCTGGTTAAGGGTCAATCAGGGCTTGCAGAAGCAAGACAAGAGGGATTTGATAAACTCTGTGCTTCCTCACTCTCTGTTACAAATCATGTGAGAATACATATATTTATATTTATCCCTTTCGCCTATGACTTTACTTTGTCTTTGTACAAACGTCCATCCTTGAATATTTGGTTTTGTTCTAGAAAGACAGAAAATCTGATTCATAAGCATCAAAACAGGCAGCGGGTCCCCAGTTTTAATGTGCAAGCGCAAAAGATTGGTTTATTCTTAAAATTTAATGCTTGAGGTGTTTGCATAGCAGAACCAAATTCCTGATAAACCTGCATAAAACAAAATATGAATACATGTAGTTTAAAGCTAATGAGACTCTTTCAACATGCCCTCCCGAACCGTTCAGATTATTATTTAAAATGTACTTGCATAAAATACATTTGGCTCCACACTTTCAAGTTCAACGTCTGAAATGTAAGCATATCATAATCTATAGTATCCCAGTAAGAACCATTTTGACTTTATTTTTTAAAATGGTGGTTTGAACAAGGGTAACTTGTATTTCCTTCTTTCAGGACTTTCTGTAATGTGATGGAAGAAAATACATAGCGAAGTGTTACTGGATTTTTTTCTTTCCTTCACTAGTGCTTTAATAAACACCTCAGAAACCTCTGGAAAGCAGGGAAACTTTCTAAATGGATATTTTTCCTCTTTCCACTGTTGCAAAAGATCATGCCAACTGAATATTACAAGATAGACGGTTTTATTTCTTTGTTTCCAGTTAAAATCTCTTTGACCAGATAGACCTAGGCCCAACGATAAAACCATGACTGAGATTTATGATCAGGAAGAGGCCAAATACCACTTGTCAATTGAGAGGCCTGCTCACTGAAGTGAACCATTGCATTTCTGAAGCTCAAGTGATTTTTACAAGGGCCCACCAGTTTCTGTGATGGTAAAATCTTAGCAGTGTGGACTAAAAGGTGGAGGGGTGAACAAATAAATGGGAAAAGCACCATTTCCTCTGAAATGTGATAATGTGAACTTCTTAGATTCATATTTGAATTTGTTCCATTGTTTCACAGATTAACCAAACTCTTTCATTGACAGAAAAGCGAGCTCCCTTGAAAAACAGATAAATTGAAAACGTACAATATCATCCCCAAAAGTAAGCAGTAGGATGCTCCCATTTATAAAGTAAATGAGATTGTAAACCTTCTTACATCAAAATTAGGAAGATATGTTAATCCCAGATAAATGGTTGTGTTTGAATCTTGTAGAAATAAAATGAGATTATGGATGTGCTCCAATTTGGTAACTGAAAGGCAATGAGGTGTAAGAGATGTTCAGGCTTGGATTATAATCACTTCAATGCTTCACTTTGTTTCATAAGTAGCAGCAACTCCCAAAGTAGCCTAGAACCCTAGACTCCCCAGGTGGGGTATACCCCTTGAGTTCTTCTAATCCAACACCTGTCAAATGGGGAAGCTGTGGCCCAATAAGAGCCATGACTTGTCCTCACAACCTTATAGTCACATGAAGGTCAGAACCTCGGATTCTAAGACTCATCACTGGAAAACACCACCTATAGGTCCTTATCTTGTATAAATAAGAATTTATGAAATAACCTGACAGAAATATAATTTAATATGGTCTTGAACCAAAAGAATTTCTCTCCATACAATCAAGTACCCAGAATCACAGGAAGACCTAAATGATGAGTGCTGGAAGAATTCATCATTCAAGCTTGTCAGGGAGTATATTTTCTCTCATCTTAGACTCTCCCAATTCCAAAAGCCAATAACAAGGCAATCTCACAGCTCAGCAGTAAAGCTACTTTTAACTCCAGAATGAGATCATTGGGTTCAGTGGACACACGAAAGTATCACTGAAAATTGGGCCTGCTGGCATGTAATAAATTTTGCATCTCAGCTTGCCACAACTAGTCTGCCACGGCTCATGGTATCTTTTGCATATATGTGTGTTTCTCATAAGCTCTGAAAATGTCAAGACTAAAAATTTAACACTTTCTGAAACAGCTAATAATTCTCTGTGGTTGTACTTTGCACTTAGATGTTCCAGTTTTCAACCCTTTCCTCAAGGTTCATAGGAAAGGCAGTGTCTCATTCACTTATTCATTGAAGAACTATTTATTGGAGAGCTGTCAGGCTCCAAATCACTGTTAGCTGTTGACAATGTGAAAGTGAAAGAGGCTTGACAAAGTGAGGGATTTCACAAAGGGTTACGCAGAGTAAAATTCAGTCACCAATCCTTTCTCCCTGATAGTCACTTTGTGACTTGCAAGGTATCTTAGACTGAATGCTGTAACTGATATTCTGTCAAGATTAAAATGACCACAAATGCCAGACAACAATCTGACAGATGTCTAACTCAAATGTGGCTTGTTATAGCAAAGGCTAATATTAAACACAATAGTATTTTAAAGCGAAATTAATAAAAATAATGTGTTGCTATTTACAAAGCAGTTGTCCAGGGAAACATGAATCAGGTGTCATTCCGGACCCTATGCAGGAATACCCGAAGCTATAGACATGTGTATATTACATGTGCTCCCCATGAGGAATGTACACTACTCTTCCCTTCCTTTTCAACCTATCTTTTCAAAGGAGGTATACACTAGCACTGGAGCTTATCCTCTAAAGAAACAATTTAAAGTGTGGGTATTTCAGTTTTTTTCAGCCAACCTATGAATGCTACATGAAAAGTGGATTATATTGTGCATATATTAAGCGTTTCAACAGAGGATAATCTGTTTTAAGTCCTTAGGTCCATCACAGGAATCTCAAATTCTTCCTTGTCATTCAATTGTGAATGGAATGTGCCTGCCAGATGTATTCTGATATATTAACCAAACACAAATAGCCAAGGAAGTCACTCTTCCATGACATCGCCATAATCAAAGGAACAAATGAACCTCTTTCTCTCTCATTATTTAACTTTAGTCATTCAGATTATAGTGATAGCATTTCCATTAATGAAATCACAGTTTCTATATCTTAGGTTTACACATCAATCTGTATTTTGCTTTATATAATAGTAATTTTCTTGATTACTCACGGTATTAAGACAAAATTTTATGATCAAAACAGGTCAGAATCAGTGTGTGTGTATGGGCTTGTGGGTGTGTAATGGAAAGAGTGAGTAGTCAGTAGATTTTGTTTCAATTTTTAGAGTGACATCTCTAAATCATTTTTGTTATTTTTTACTTTTCATTTTTAAATTATGATGTTGACAGATATTCACAGAGAAGTATTAGTGCATGTGTCTTGAAAGCTCATCCTACCCTAAACGTACAGATTGTTAGGACATAAAGAATAAAAACCTTAATTTGTACACATTTGAACAGTACATATCAAGACAAACAGGATGGCTTGTACATTATTGTCTTATTAGTTACTCTTAAGACATTGAAAAGGCTTTCTAACTAAATCACATGCTCGTTTTTTAGTGAATATTTATTTATTAACTGAAAACTAAGTACAACATAAAATAGCTAGGTTGATCAAATAAAATACGATATCATTTGATCACATTTTCAATATTTCATTTCGTCTATTAACAACCCAAAATAGGACATTTATTTTCTTTGCCAATGTCACTATTTGGCATAGACGTCTATTTACACAAGGGCTTGTTTCATTTGCTGTTTATTCCAGTAACTTGAGAACAATTATTCGCAACTAAATCTAACAGTATTTGTACAAGTACTTTCAAGCTAAAATACCGCTAAAAAATTCCAACACACATGCAATTCAATATGTTTACACAATAACATATATTTATTACAAAACCTGTGACTCTAAGCACTTTATAGAATGTGGATACAGGAGTCACTCTACCTTCTAAGGAAACGTGGTCATATCTGGGAGAGGGGATGCTGCTGAGCAAGAGTCCCGTGTTCAACAGAGTTGAAATGGATTGGCTACTCGGTCTGTCCAGGAATGCTACTTTGCCATCCTAGAATAGCTTGATAGCTCGCTTCATACCAACTGCAGCAGACTTCCAAGTCTAAGCCCTTAGCAACCAACACACTGGCAGCACGAGCAGCGTGGGCAAAATACCCTTATTCTACACGTGGGCTCTATTTTAGGCAAAGTCAATATTGAAAATCCAAACATACAAAACAGATAAATTAGAACGGTTATTTGTATTATAAAATGGATCTCTGCTTTATAAAAAGATTTACAAGTTTCCTCTAATTGGCAAGTCCCTTGATGAATTTAAAATACAATTTGATTTACAAAATTTCCATTTGCATGTGACGTTCTGCACAACCTCGTGAGAAGCAAAGTACATATATATACAGTACTTGATTTTCTCTCCCAATTAAATGTCCTATCACTGTTTTGGTAAGAGACACTTAAGCCAAAGTATTACTTCTTAAGCCACTGAAATAGAAAGTAAATATTGCATGTAAAACACAATTATTCCAGAAAATGTAAGTACATCTGTGATGTTGTATTTACAATCTTGACAGTCAACTTTATGAAGCAGATCTTTAGATAGCACACATACAAAGGTCCTAAGATTAAGCCCAATTTTGAAGTAGTTTGTTTTATTTTGGTGGCATTGTTCCTGTTTAGTTATGTAATTCCAAAGAGAGAGTAATGTTTATGTTGTTGTTGCCAGTCTATTTATAACAGTTTTACACCTCAATGCACAGAAACATCAAAAAAAATCCAACCTCCTGCGTTGCATGATTGTTCTCACTGTTTACGCTGGGTGACTGTCACTCAGGTAAAGTTCTTCTGTTTGCACTAAGCTACTTGCCAGGTGGGAAGAGGATCTTATTTTGGGTGGGGAGTAAAGCGGGTAAAGTGGGAGCAGTCGAGATCCAGCCTACTGTGTCCCTCTGCTCCTCGACAGCAGGCAGAGCCTGGCACCTAGGAAACGAATGCTCAAGAAATATTCATTGAATGAAGAAATGACTGGATTAGGAGGATTGGCTAAAAGCCTTTCCGTACTCTAGCATTCAATCCACTATATTTGGGGAATGTCTGCAGCCCAAAGGAATTTTCAGGATCTGAAAAATTCCAGAACCTCTCTCTCTTGTCCATTACCCACTTTCTGTAAAATCCTTAAAAAATATTGAGCCCTTGAGGACATGGAATCATTTAGAAACATTAGGTCACCATAGAGGTCAGAGGACAAAAAAGCGGAAATTAACGAGTCATTTCCTTACCAAGTGCTGGAGTAAACAAGGCACACAGGCTGAACAAAACACAGAACCAAATTCGCCTTTTGGCAATAGTGTTGAGTCAGAGAAGTGGTTCTCAGTACAAATTTAGCCACAGGTATACTCAGAAACAGAGAAAGCAGCTAATTAAGAGCTAGAATCAAAGGGAATTACCACTTGCCATTGGTAGGGCCACATATCTAGATCTGTGCCAGGCAGAACCCTAGGAACGGCATTCTCTTGGCTCGAATCCTTTCATGGTGCTGCAACTCACACCCATTACAAGCTGCATGTGAAGTAAAAGGGAAATAAAATCCAGCTGGAGGAGATAAAAACATACTAAAATAAAACATGTTTGAAAATGCTCGCGTGGATGAAACAAAACAGAATACAGTCAGTAAGAATGCTAATAAATTAATAAATCTTAATGTGTTTATGATTGCATTAGGAAGGAACGCTTCAAAGCATAATGGGCTATTATGCTTTTAAATGAATTAGTCTGGGCTACATGCAAACGGTTTTATCTTAAAACCTACGGCAAACAAAGTATGAATCTAGAAAAGCATGGGAGTATAGAAGAGAAGCACAATTGCAAAAGAATTAAAAGATTAATGAATGATTTTATTATGAATACTGGCATTTTATAGGAGTGGCTTTGCTTTCATGAGAATAAGAATACTGAAGTGGAATCAATAAATTGATAGCTTTAGTCATATGTTTTAAGACTAAAACCTAACTCAATCAAATATTTGTTTATTTGCCTTTATTTTTGCTTCTCCAAATACCTGCCTCTGTATTCGGTACTTATCATTGCACCTAGAGAGGGCAGCCAAAAGAGGACTTTTGAAACTCTTCTATATAAATACTTCACTCAATGAGGAGATGGTTTCCAGGAGTGATTCCACATACAACTAGTACAACACCCTAGCTCCTTCTCCATGAAATGAAAATTTTCCATATATTACCTTTCCTGTAGATCATTTCAGCTCACTCAGTTTCAGTTTTGATCTTATGCATTTAAACAGGAATTGTGATCTCTAATCAAAGGATGAACATCCTAGGTTTTGTCCTGTAGTCACTCAGAGATTTTAGATTGTTAAAGGTATTTGCTCCTGCCTTCCCCTTACATTTCTATATGTACAGAGTTATCTTCTGTTGTTTAAAAGCTATTTGGCACCATTAATTATTCATCCAAATAATTTAGATTTAAGTAGTTTCTAATTGAAAGCCTGTCACATGAATTGTTAATAGTGACAGACAATATACTATTAGTCATATTAAAGCTTTAAAAGTCGGCTATCAGGACCCACTTCAATCTCCACATGATAATAAAGGATTATTATGTGCAGTAACCTATTTATGAAAAGGAAACTGTGCTTCTTTCAGACGCCATCACTTGCTTTAATAAGGAATTCAAAAGCTGGACTACTTTATATGCAGATCACCATCCCAGTTGCATAAGGATTTACAATAGACAAAACAAAACTATTTTTTGTTGTAAAGAAGGGCTGTTTGTTTAAATCGCACAATAATGTTTGCATCTAAAAATTATTTACAAGCTAATAAGGCTTCATAAATGTTATAGAGACTTGCTTAGTTAAACTCGATTTAATGTGAAGACCAAAATGAAAGACTTGCTCAAGCTGACAAGGAAATTTTCAAGTAAAGCCTACCTAAAGAAGGCAGAAGCAAGAAGATGATTACTGTCATGGTTTGGGTAACTCTTAGTAGATGTGGAGATGCAAATAGTACATGATTTGATAGCACCTCATTAATCTTCCATTAAACGCAAGGGAAAATACTGCTTTGCCAGGAAGTGTGAAGATTGAGAGTCCTTAGTCTAACATTTGATCCTAAAAGAAATAGAAAGGAATGTATACATTTTCATCTCTGCTGCCTTGAATTTGCAGAGAATTTACTTGGGAAGTTTTAATCTCACCTTCGAAGTTTTCCTTCAAGGTATTTAATGGCTCATATGTCTTTGCTAAATGAGGTGTGTGGCGGCCTCTACTGGTGTGTGTTTATAGAAAATGTTTCAATAGGCAGAAAAAATATTAATTTCAATTAAAAAGTTAGAAATACAGACTCTTTCTTTTAAATATACAAAAATATCTAATTTAATGCAGAAAAAATATATTACAAGTTGTGTAATGTATTCTTAACTAGGAAAATAATCTAAAACACCGATTATGTTAGTGTAACATAATGATTTACGGAAGGGCATTAATTGTTGAATCCACTCTGATATTGGGTTAAATATATTTTATTAATGAATTACTAATCCCATATGAGGCAGCTTATTACCTCTAGTCCACTGTTAAATCCCTTTAGTTGACTTAAATAAAATCACTTAAAACAAACCCAGAGGAAAGGAAATATTTTACAGTTAAGTCTATGAAGTCCTAAACTAGGATCATTTGATGGCAGGCTGGTTTTCATAAATCAAGCAAACTGTACGTTGACTTAATATAGCTGACATATAGATCTATTTTACAGTGTTTTCATTTTGAAAAATACAACACATTAAAATATGTTCAATTTATCAAAGCTAAAAGCAACATTTAAGTAATGTACTTAAAGTGCGAAGGCACTTTAACACAAAGAAGTGATGCCCAGTGGCTGTACTTGGTAATTGAAGGTGGAAATACCATGTATCGTTATTTACAAAAGAAGTTAGAGTCCCAAAAGATCTTTGGAGATCTTCTACAAAAGACACTAGTTATCCATTTTCATTGGAACAGTTTGCCTATTCTTCCTTCATTCACTATAATCTCCTCTTTCTACTCCCACACTGGAAAAAAGAAAGAAGAAAACGGAAACAAAATCATAAAACAAAACATATGAAAAAATGCACTGTAGAAACATTCATGTTCACTGATGGTTCCTAAGTAAAGAAGGGAAAAAAATAGCGAGGGGGAGAGGGAGAGAGAAATAATTTAAAGGAAAAACTTGCAACAGCAATACCTTTGCTTTACCCCATCTCCCAAATATTTTCAAAGTCCCCCACGAACACCGGGAAGGGGAAAACACAAACAAACACAAAAGCAAATTCGGTGCTTCCGACAGTTTGGAGCAGCAGCCTCTGATGCCTTGGGGTTGTAAATGATTTCCCTTCACAGCTGACTGATTGCAGTTTGTTTTTCCAGAACTTCGAGGTAGTCTGGTTCTGATTGCGGCTTAGCTTGCAGTAAAGGGTGGTCAGGCTTTGACTGCCCCACAAAGCATTTCCTGGGAGTTCCATATAAAACGGTTTTATTGATTCTGTCTTGGTTTTGGCGTCGAGATTCATAGGAAGGGGCGAACTGCCTTTTAGGTAAGGTACAAAAGTTATAGTGGACCAGGCCTGCGCTGGGGAGTTCCTTGACCCTCTCAGCAATATTTTGATACAGCAGCTCGGGCTCTCTTGGTGTGGCCTGCTTTTCCAGCAGCTCAGTGGCACTTATTGTGTAAGCTACGGTGGCTGGCTCTTCCTTTTTCTCCTCCAGGTTGCCGTAGCTGAATTCTTGCAGGTTGCGGTAGTAGGCTACCGGGTCTCCTTCCTTCTGCATGTAGATGGGGTTTTGGCACATTTGACCCACAGGTGGAGGGATGTAGTTATAGACGTGGCCGTCGGTTTTATCATGAGTCTCTGTGTTGTAAGACCCATACTGTAACTGGAAGGAACTTATGTCTAAGTTGTTGGCACTCCTGGGGACATTTGGCACTCCCTTTCGGCGTTTCAGGACAAAGACAAACAAACCGGCCCCAAAACAGACTGACAGGATAAAAACAACTAGCAATCCTAAAATTAAGACAGAAAGTGGAACTTCTGTGTGTAGTTCAGGATAGGAACTAGGAGACACACTGGGTGACCGAGGCGTGTCTGTGTTGTGATTCATTGACAGAACGGTCCCGTCTGACAAATTCGGACTCTCTGGACAGATGGCTTCCCTTCCCAGAAATTTCAGTATCTCCCCTGCATGCTTAGCGGGAGACTCACAAGTCACCTCATTGATGATGACAGGGGAATTGGCGTGTTCGGTCCAGTCCTTTAGACCCATGATGTCACAGGTGCAGTCCCATGGGTTCTCTTGCAGATCTATCTGGATAAAAGCCGGAAGCTGATCCAGAACCCCCTTGACAGGCAGGTGTGAAAAATGGTTGTTTCTCAGATTTAACCTGGTGAGGGCTGTGCCCCCAAAAATATTATCAGGTAAGGACCTCAGCAGGTTGTTATTCAGAAACAGCAGCTGGAGGTTAACCAAAGCATCAAAGGTCAGCGGCTTGATTTCCTTGATGACATTGTACTCTAAGTAGAGATACTGCAAGCTCTGCAGCCCATCAAACATAGACGGATACAGCACTTCAAGGTAATTGCCATTCAGATAAAGTCTGCGTAAACTGGTCAGGTTTGTGAAGGCACCTTCCTGAATGACTGCGATCCTGTTGTTTCCTAAATGCAACAAATCCAAAGAGCTGTAGTCTAAGAGGTCATTCTTATAGACAGTCTGAAGATAGTTCCCTGTTAGGTAGAGTTTCTTTGGACTGGTAGGTTTGGGCTGCAGATCAGAGATATTAGTGAACTTTCTTTCTTGGCAGTTAACGTTGAGACCATTGTCTGAGCTCTGAGAGGTGCAGACACAGCTACTAGGGCAGGTGAGGGGCACAGGGGACTTGGTCTGGTACACCATGATGGGTCCAAAGCTCTGCCTGTCCTTTGACACAGTCACTCGGGGAGTTGGACGGTTTCTCATTTTGGGTGGCCGGCTGGCTTTTGGAGCTCTGGTAGGGTTGAGAGCAGGATTCATTGTAGGCGACAGCCTTTGGATATGTGTGTCACTGTGGCTGCCCCTTTGACTGGAGTCGCCAGCACTTTTTCTGGGACAGAGGTCTTGCCTGGTCAGTTGGGTCACGTCTTTCCCATGCAACCTGAAGGGAGTTTCGCAGACAATCTCCCCCACAAAAACAGTTATGGTGTCCAGCCAAGCCTTTAGAGGAAGTAAGTCGCAGGTGCAGTTCCAGGGGTTTTCCTCCAGCTGAATCTCCATGATCCCTCCGATGTGCTCCAGCACGCCGGCGAAAGGCATCACCTTCAGCCGGTTCCCCCTCAGGTCTAAGTGGGTCAGCAGGACAAACCGAAACACATTGCTGGGCAGTGACAGCAGAAGGTTGTCATTCAAGATGAGCACTTTGAGCTTATTAAGTTTGCTGAATGCCCCCGCGTCGATGGCACTGATGTAATTGTAGTCAGCTTGGAGGTACTCCAGGCTCTCCAGGCCCAGGAAAGTGTCCTCCCGCAATACCTCAAGCTTGTTGTTATTGAGGTGCAGTCTCTTGAGGGTTTTCAGGCCACTGAACGCCCCAGTTCCGATCTCCTGCAGCCCGTTGTTACCCAGGTGAAGGGTCACCGCGTTGGAGTAATTGACAAATTCGTTTGGATACAGTCTGGTCAGGAGGTTGCCATTGAGAAAAAGCTGGTAGATTCGGTACTGGGGAGGCTGAAGCAGGCTGACGGTTGTAAATCCTTTGTTTTCACAGTTAATATTCAGTACGTTCTCCTTCTCCTCGCACAGGCACCGGATCTTGCAAATGTCTTTGGCAGTTTTGCGACTCTCCGTCTGTAAAATCCCGGCCACGGTTAACACACTGAGGAACCAAACGCCGCTCAGCATCTTTAGGCACCTTCGGTGTCAGCTCAGGTACCTACAGGCAAACCTTGAGTGGGGGGCAGGGGGAGGAAAACGGGGTGCGGGGAAGAAAGAAACAAGGAAGCCCGATTAAAATGGCAAAGCAAGGAGGCGGAGTGGAAGGGAGGGAGAATGAGGAGGTGGGCAACACAGCAGAATGGAATCACCGCATTTTTTTCAAAGCGCTTTCTTCTCTCCTCTCCCCTCCCCCGCCCCCAGCCCACCCACACGCGCGTTCCGGAACACACATGCTTGCACCTGATTTCCCGGCGGGTCGCAGCCAAGCCGCGGAGTCATTAGTAATCGAGTTGTCCTACTAAATCCAGCCCATCTCCTCCTCCCCTGGGGTATCTTGGAGAGATCTCAGGCGGCTCGCCCGTCTGGGGCTCACAGCAGAAACTGCTTTACTTTCTTTCTTTTTTTTTTAACTGCGCAAAAAGGGGGTGGGAAAATCAGCCATCAAGGGGCTGGTGGCGGGGATAGAGATGTGAGAGCAGAGACAGCTCAGGGCGGGGGGTACTCACACATCAGGAGAAGACAGGACCCCCCTCCTCTGCAGTCCGCCAGGAGTTTAGCATCTTCAGGAAGAGAGGGAGAGCAAGGTAAAAACAAGACGCCGCTTCGGGGGAGGGGGTGTCCTGCTTTTGGTCGGACGCTTTAATTTGGTTAGAGGGTGAGCAGAAATTAAAAATCCGGCAGGCGGCAGGAGAGGAAGCCAAGGGTGGGGGCGCCGGGAAGCTGCGCCGCCGGGGAGCAGGGGTGCGATTGCGCAGGGAGGTCGGGGATCCGGCCGGCTTGGGCAGCGGGCGGCGGCCACAGCAGAGCCTGGGCGCGCGCTTCCAATCCGGTGGCGGCGGCGGCAGTGCGTCTGGCAGTTTGAATTTGAGAGGCTTTGCAGGCTCTCCGGGACAGGACTGGGGTGACGTCACGGGGGGAGGGTGCAGGCAGAGGATCGAGGGCGCGCTGTGGGGGAGGGTGGGGCAGATGCTCCCTTCGCTG
>PVJX010032299.1:0-20525 GCA_004027295.1 Dolichotis patagonum | reverse complement strand
TTTTTGTAGTATTTGAAGGAAAATGGTCTGGCATTTATATAATCTCTGTATTCCTTTTGAAATAAAATCTATAATTTTTAAAATCTATAAAATAAATTTTATTCACTTTTAAATTTAAGTTTTACATTCTGGGAAATAAAACCAGTGAACCCTTTCCTGGAGGTCAGGTGAGCACGTGTACCCAGGGAAATCCAGGAACTTGCCCAGGAGAAGTAGACAGGGCTCCCTGTTCCAAGAGGAAGCACTGGACTTTCTTGCCTACTTGTTGGACTTTGAATAGAAATTCAGTCTATTCACTGTACCTGGATTTTCTGTGTAGCAGATTAAATACTATAAATATACCAAATTTTTAATATCAAAATGTGAAAATCAAGGTTTGGACAATGATTTGATATCAAAATATCACCTGACAATCCTGGTCACAAGTGAAAATTAACAACATATATTGAATACTATGCTAGTGCCCTAGCAATTCAGAAGTTAAGTGTGATCCACAGATAGTCCATGGTAAAAACAAGATTCCAGAAACTGACTGATTCCTACATCTTATAGGAGTGAAGCAAAAAACAGTGGAGCGAAACTTATGTTCCAACTTTAGATGGCTCTTTAGTGAAAATGTAAGTATGAGCCTCTGTGTGGAATATTCTTACCATGCCCACTGACCCTTGCTCTTTTCCTCCGAAGCTGTAATTTATTGGCTGCTGTGAATTTAATCCATCTAAAGCTCCCAAGTGAGTCACCTGTCTTTCTGTAACTCAATTTGGGCAGCTCACTCTCTCTCTGCCGAGACCATGAAGATCCGTTTAAGCCTCTGTCATTCTCAGCACATGAAGGTATTTCACATCTTCTTTCAAGGGGCCGCATCTATTTTAGCTCCAGCTCTGTGTTGCTGTGTAGAGCTTCTTGTAGGCAAATAGAATTTAAGTGGATTTCTTTGGAACTGATTCATTTTTCTAAATCTTCATATCTACGACAATGAACATGAAAATACTATCTGTATCTAAATTACCCTATTATTCATTCCTGGGTGGAATGAGAGAAAACAATCTATATTTATTCTAAGGCAATCAGATATTAAACTATTGGCAAATAGCAGGGCAGGGGCTACCACACAACATTTGATAACCCAGAAAAACTTGCTTTAATTAAGAACTACTTAACCTCAGATTTTAAAACACCTACCCTTAAAGAAAATGCATGTAAATACAATACTTAGCAGAAAATTGCAAAACTCAGTGGTTATTGTTCCCATCTCCTCCACTGTCTTTCACTGTTCCCTTCACTGTCTTCTTCACTGTCTTTCATGCTCCATGTCCCTTTTTTCACCAGTCTCAGAATCGTGTTTTCTACAAATGTTGCTCAGTCCTCATATTTCTCCCTCTTTTACACATCTTTTCCTACCTCCTTTCTTCTACTTCCTGTCATTCTCCTGCTGTCTTCCACTTTAAGGTTCCCTTAACCTGACGGACCTGTGTAGGCAACCCTTCTGCAAGGGGGTAAGACATATTGGGGTGACAGGGTTCTCTGCTGAGCAGGTGAACTTCTTCTGCCACCTTTCTAGTCTGTGCCCATCTCCACAGGACCGTGCAACACTTCCTGCCACCGACACAGAAATCCCTCTGAGGAGGACAGCATGACACAGCAAGACTTCTCACAAGGTTCTGGATTCAAGAAAATACAGTTTTCTTTCAATGTTTCCTCTGGTTCGGAGCCAATATTTATAAATCACTTCTAAGGATCAGTCGTTCAAATGATCTCAATTCTTTCCTCTATTTAATAATTCCCCCAGGTTATAGGAGTGTGCAATTACAGAAAAGAGGGGTCCCTTGCTTTATTGGCTCCTAAAGGAAAGAAAGGGAGCAAAGCAATTATTGGCTGTAGGGAGTCACAGCAAAGGGACTCCAAGTCAGTGAATTCCAAGTGGATTCTTTACTCCACTAACGCCTTCCCTGTGCTGCATCTCCTGGACATTCCCCTGCAGGCCCAACAGTGCTTTCCCACACTCCTCACGGTCCTTGCTGAGGCAGAATGCTCATTAAAACGCTAACTCTTTAAAAGGTGTGCAGCCTGCAAGCAGCGGCACTTAGGGACTGGACACCAAGGCTCCTGGAGGGGACCGTGTGCAGCTGCAGGCGGGGGGAGCTGCTGCCAGCCTTGCCCAGTCCTCCCACCATGCTCCTGACCATACAGACTCCAGACTCCAGAGTCCCTTAGGGCCTCTGCTCTCTTATATCCAACAGTGACACAACGTCTCTTCGGTGCTAAAAGTTGATTGTTTTTCATTTCTTTTTTTTACATTAATGACAAAAGAACTCATCATGTAGCAAAATATACTTAAGCAGTGTCTCTCCATTATCTCAACTACAAAATTAACTTTAGTAAGTTATTATTATCAATAATGAGTTCTGCCCTCAGTAGAACCTTTGAAATGGGAAACTAACAATGACAAAGTACCTGAGACAAATGAGGGCGTTCAGTATATGCTAGTAATGTAGCACTTCTTCAAGCAAACGGTCTTTACCTATGAACGGGCATTGGTTTTGTGAGTTTAAGGGAATGAGTAGAAATCTCAGGACTGGTGACATGGGTGTTGGTGACTTTTGCAAAACTTGCATATGCCTGTAGTCAGAAAACTCAACATAGGCAAGTCAATGCAGCAAGCAACTTATCTTTGCTTCTCTCCTTAGTTGAGTCTTTCTTTATTAAATGTATGTGCTGGGAAGGATCCTGAAATGCTCCCAGGATTTTTATCTCCTCATGTGCATGCTGTGTCTGATCTTTGTGAGTGCTGGTGGCCTGTTCCCTTATAATATAATACTGGACGCAGTGAACCCATCCTTTATTTTTCTACTGTTTGTATCTTAGCATTTATGGTAGCCAGCTGTGTGTCTCAGTACCTTTTCCTGAGGAATACAGGAAGCAACCTACAGGCTTGTACGCTTGATATGATGAATGACCACATGTATGCACATGTACAAAAGTGGCAAAATGAGATTTGTGGCTATCTTTACGCTCTGTGGAAAAGTTTCTGTGTGTCATTTATCTGAGCATCATAACAGGTTCAATAGACCCACACCACTCCAGGATTTGTTGAAATTTTTTTCTGTAGATTGTTCTGGTTTAATACAATGGCACATGAAAAATCAGTTTGCAATTTGAAGGTGGTCAAAAGTGAACCATCATATTACTCAGACATGGATGATGAAGGTGATGCATTATGGTAAAATACATGCTTTTGTAATAGAAGGGTGTGGATGAATGATGATGATGATGATGATGATGATGACTTTGACATTAGCCTTTGAGCCAAAGTTCTTGTGATAATGAAATGAAGTACAAATTGGCTGATATAAACACAGGAAATGCAGAACTCCTTGGCTCAGATAATGATGAAAATAGCAATACAAGAACATATCTGACTACTCAAAATGTTGCAAAATGGCCATACAACCAAACAGAATGACCTAGTGTTAGAACAAGTCCAGTGAAGGTCTTGGTAGGGGTGAAATGTGTTGCACAGAATGCCAGTACCATTATTCATCTTTTGAAAATTATAACATACAAAATGCTACAAGATGCTGTGAAATATATAAAGGGTGAAATGCAAGTAAAACATTCTGTATGCACCAATACCATATTCAAAAATGTATTTATTATAACACCTCACTAGCTGAAGTGAAAGCATTGATAGGTCTGCAATACTTAGCATGGATTTCTCATGGTGATCATAGGAATGCAGAAGACTTATGGAAAAGCAGTAGGTTAAAATTGGGCATAAAAATTTATGCCCTTGTAGATGAGGAGACTTATTATGCTTTCAATTTAGACATTTATCCTGGGATTCAGCCATCAGGTTCCTACAATATAGTAATAAATTGAATGCTGTTGTGAACAGACTTGCTGTCACCACATCCCAAACTATAGGACTGTGACACTGGACAATTGGTTTACTGTTTTCCAATTGCTAGTATGTTTGGTAACAGAACACAAGATGATCAGTACAGGAACTTAGTAGAAATTTCAAAAGTAAAGTTGCAATTTCAAAACAGAGAATCTTATAGTACAATCTGAATTTCAGAAAGAGCTAACATTTGGCCTCATACCTGGCAAAGAAAAGCAAACTGGTACTTCTGATGTCAATATTACACCATAATGGAAATATTGATAGAGAAACCTATAGAACAGAAACCTGAGATGGAAATTTTCAACCACAAAACCAAACATGGAGTACACGTTGATGATGAATTATGCAGCAAGTATGAAGTCACTTGAACCACAAAACATTGGCCAATGGTTGTATTTTACTCAATCCTGAACAAGTGTGGCATGAGTAGGTAGACAGCTTACACAAAAAAATAACAAGTGCAAAATATCACGGAGAAGCACTGGAGCTCATAAGGGATCAAATACAGTACAGGAAAAACAAAATGTTTCTGCCTAGGAACTACGCAACAAAATTATGGAGCACACTGTTGAGCTGACAGGTAAACAGGTGCAACATCACAAAGACCTACCACAACAAGAGGAAAACAAAAAGATGTCAGGAAATTTCAGGAAAACCAAAATACACGCTGTCAGTGTAAGCAATACTTGTGTAGAGAACACACCGTCATTGTATGTGAAGACTGCCTTGGGTGTGGCAGTTGGAACAAAGCTTATTTTTGTGGTAGAATTTTGTTAGTGTTTACATCCTAGTTCATGGGGGTTTTTATTTTTGATGCTCTCCTTTAGGCTTTGTAAGTAAGTAAACAGCTGATGTGAAGATGCTGATGTCTATTCTAAATGAACAATGCATATTAATAATTTAATATCTTATTTTATAGATATTCTATGTTTCTGTTTACTGCACACTGTGTAGTATAGTAAGAACCTCCTAATAAAACAGCAAGGCTAGAGAGATGTGAAGTGTGTCCTACACAAAGGCCAGGAAAGCAGAAGATGTGCACTCTCTGTGCACGTGACACCCATGTATGGGACATGCTGCTGTCACGTGTGCAGGTGCCTGAGGTGTGATCACTGAGGTAAAGATTATTGTTTTGTAAGGTGCTGTTGATGTTTTCATTGCAGTTCACAAAAACTTTCCTTTGCTGTTCTTTTCTTAGACTTTGTACAAGAAAACATAGTTGATTTTGAAAATTTTGATGCTTTTTTAATAAACAATAAATATTTAAAATTCAATAATTAATTTTTGTGACTTTTTTCCTGGTAAGTATTCATTGTTTAATTAAATAAAACTCATAAAATTAAAATTAATAAATCAGCAGTAGAAATATCCCAAAGTACAAATGTGGGCCTGACAGACCCACGTTTCTGGGCCTTGACAAAAATCAGTCCGGTGCCCCAGGGTTAAGGTAAGCCTTGATACCGCTCCCGTGACTAATTAGCTCATGCTCTGTGGTAAAGGGGAGTTAGGGAGGCAGTGAGTGGCTTGATGTGATCAACGGAGCACTTAGGAAAGCGGAGCCTTGGTGCTGGTCTCAGGAGAGGGAGTCAAGCAGACACCCGATTTCATGCAGAAGACGGCGAACAGCCAGGCGTAGACTCAGTGTGGACCCACCGCTGACCTGCAGAGGGGCTGGGTGCTGAGCCCCCAGGGAAGAGTCGATCCTAATGTGCCAGCAACTAAATCCCGCAGCGGCCAGCCACCTTACATGATGGCCCCGGGTCCCCAGGGGATCTCGCGGCCCCAGCTGACAGCATGATCTCTTCGTTGAGGGGCTGAACAGTCTAGTTACTGCTGTGTCTCGACTTCCAACTTGTGAGGACCATGAGGTAATACATTTGTACTGTTTTAAGCTACTAAACCTGTAGTACTTTTTATCTGGTAACAAACCAACATACAGAGACACAAATCTCTTTTTCCTGTTGTACAGACAGCGTATGTGGGAAACTGAGTTAGATGGGCCCAGTGATCTCCTAGGGCCATCATGAATCTACATCTTGGGAAGGGTCTCATTTGGTCTATTTCTTTAATGGACACAAACATCTCATTAGCAACAAGTCCAACAGGAGGCGAGCTGGGGATTCCTCTGGTACTTTTTAATCTATATACAATGCATTAAGTAAAATTTGTGGCTCTTTTTGACCCAAATATCAAAAGGTTATCTTGCCATACTTATGAGCTCTCATAATTAACCCCAGTATGACCTACTTACAAGTATATACAACTAAAGGGTAAATTTGAGACATGAGTATAGAGTATAGAAATTTAATTTTCGTTAGGTCCTCACAGTAAGCCAGAGTGTGCTTGTGTGCAGTCATTCACGTGACACTCACGAGGCCGTACGTAGGGTACATACCACTGTTGTCTCATTACAGATGGTGCAGCGAGTATTTGCACACCTTGTGTGAACAGTTCAGTGTCTCCCAGACACTAAAACTAGGGCCATGATTCAAAGAAGGGCTCTTTGATTTCAAAGTATGGAGTCCCCCTCAGACAACAAAATCAGAAGTTTGTTAGCCCCTTGCGTAAAATTATGATGTAGTATTTACATATAACCTACACGTACCCTGTTGTATGCATCAGATCTTCTCTAGATGGCTCACAATACTGATTATGGAGCCAGGAGGTAGCTCAGCGGCACTGTGCCTACCTGGCAAGCTTAAGGTTGTGAGTTCAATCCCCACTACAAACAAACAAACAAGCAAAAACTACTGATTACAAGGTAAATCAGGTGTAAATAGCTGTAATGTATTGTTCAGAAAATAATGACTAGAAAAACGGTTTATAAGTGTTTTCTGAATATTTTTGATCGGCGATGGACTGAATCTGCGGAAGCAGCACACAGAGATAGGGAGGGTCAGCACAGACGTTGCACTGCATCTGTGAACATGTATAAAAGGTACAGAGCAGACTGAAAAGGTAAAAATGTGAAAAAGCTATTTATATGAATACTGTTCTGCTTCTACTTCAATGTGTTAGGGTGCATAACTACATGCAGTGGGTGAGAAAAAGAAAATGCAAAACCCAGATGTAACTTTCAACTATTTTTTCTGAGTTCAATTCATTCTTAAATTTTTTATGTTCCACCTTTAGTTCTAACAAATATGCCCATTGATGAAATCTCTGAATACACACAAAATATTTATGATTACTAATGTTTTTAAAGATATTCTAATGCTTGAAATGGTATGTTTTTAGGAAATAATTAAAATTTATACTGTTCTTTTTCTTTCAAAGACTAAGTAAGATGGTTGAGATTTTATAAATAAGTTCATCTTCTATTACTTTTAAAATATAAAGTTAAAAATGAGACCCAAAGTATAATTTTTTACACTGAATGAAACACTTAAAAACAAAGAAACCAATGAGGTCTAAATGAAGATACTGATAAAGAACAGGGTACAATAATTCAAATAAATGCCCATTTTTCCTGGATTTAAATTTGATACATTAAAATGTTAATCTGATGCATGACATAATTTAGGGTTTAAAGAAAGTGAGGGTTTTTACAGATGTGCATTTATCCACTGAACTTACCAACATTTAAATGCTATGTGCCTCACAAGGATAGATGCCAGGTGTGCTGGCAGCAAAATAAAGCTGCAATGTGGCATATTGTCAAGCACTGAATAGCTTTTCAGATCACTGAAATTTCTTTTAGAGTGTTTTAAGTGAATGTTAAAGTTACAAAATAGTTATCATTTATCAAAAAGAAAATATAGCATTCTAGATGTAATTTATTCTAGATGTACTTTTGGGGATTCCTATTGGCACAACCATCTGAAAAGGACAGAATTTATGCCAGAGTTGAACATTTGTTCCACCCCTTTGAGATGCTATCACCTGGCAGCTTCTGCTTTGGAACATGGATTGACTGGTTTTAGCTCCATTCTGGTGGTTAGATCTGGAAACTTGTCCAGAGATACATACTGATGTCTTTATTTATGCATTTTAAAGTTCTGTTTTAGTGTGTCCTCGAAGGAAGGAACTAATGTGTTCATCATTTATAGTTGGTTTCTTCTTTTTTGCATTGCTAGAGACACTTAAATGTTTACCAGGAGAGGCTTGTATCACAGGAGACTTTGCCTTTTGTTTGAAAAAGTTTTTTGAACCTTTCAATTGCCAGACATGGTTTGATGTGCAGCCTTTTCACCTAGGTGAAGAGGCATGAAATGTACTTAGTGTTCTTCCTGCTGCCAGCCTAGAGACGGAGGGTGAGTCACTCTCTGCTTATTGTGTTCGGCTTTCTCCTTCATTAATTGGTTATAGAAATACTTTTCTGCCAAGGCTGGGAGAAGTGCACACAGTTCACAAGTAACACTTCCTTGGAGGTAGGCAATAATTGTGAATTTAGTATTTTCTTTCTGTGATGAGATAGACACAGTCAAGTGTTATTTTGCATTTCATTTTTAGTGTGTCTGTAAATAAGTATTTCTGTGCCCACCTCTTTATAAATGTTTGATTTTGTTTTTGGAGTTCTAGGGATCAACCCAGGGTCTCAAGACAAATAATGAATTACACCCCAAGCAGTTAAATATCTCATACTTTAAACAAAATTGACCTCACGTGCTTCTTTATGATAAGACCAAAATTGTGACCATCAATCTTATATTCTCCAAACCTGAACAGCTCTGGAAGCTGTAATATAGCTCTTTTGTTACTTTTGAAGAAGGAAGAGGAATTTTCTCTCACAGTTCTCATCACAGGAGAAATGTTTCTGCTTTTTAATTTTGATCTTAGAAAACTAATTTTAGTCAGCCTTTCATGAAATCGCTTATAAAACTAGGTAACACTGATGGAATCATTTCTCTAGGAAACTGTTCCAAGTGTCTACTTACAAATTTTATACAGAACAGCTCTTGTTCAAGGCCCTTTATTTTGAATAATGAGTACATTTATTATTTTTAAACTAAATATGCACCTGGAGGTGTATAAATACTATTTTAAAAATAAAATACTTGCAAATTATGAAAGAATTAAAGCTACATACTTAATGAAACATGATTTTTAAAAAATATTTTAGAACAAATAAGGTGAGTTATTGCAAATACTGTGCTTTATATTTTTTCTTAAATATATGCCATATTACATAGCTCAATACTACTATAGATTAGAAACTTTTTATCATTTAAGAAGTATGGACACTTCTTATCCTAATGGAAAATATTTTCAGTGGTATATTTACAGTGAGCGATGCTTCTCAATTCACTTTTTTGTTTCTTTTTCATTTCTCTGATTTATTTCATCTTTAAAATTTGATTTCTGTGACCTCAAAGTCTTCGTGGAGATTGAAGCAGCATTTGCGACACTCAGAGTGATGACCAGGAGGGACACCGAGAGAGACACTGGGGAGTGAAACTCGTCCACAGGACCGAACGGGGACAGGTGGACAGACTGTGTGTGTCCAAATGGGGACAGCAGGACAGTGGGAGACCCGGAGCACAGAGGACCAGCGCCTGCCCAATGAGCCACTGCTTCCCTGTCTTCCCGTCCATGCTCTGGGAAACCGAGGCAGCCCGCACCCGTGCACCCTGTGAGCAGGGCGGGTGCACAGAGCCTTGCGCGCTGAGGCCTCGGCCTCTTCCCCTTCGGCCCTTCCGGAATGACCTGCTCGCACCCTGCGGGGACAGAGCTGCAGCACAGTGAGCTGTAGAGCACTGGACATCAATGCTGACCGCTTAGAAAGTGTCGTTTGTCCTGGAATTTCGGTCTGTGGGAAACAAAATGGCTTAAGAGCTTGTCGTTTCAGTGTAGATGATAAAGGTGTGGACAGTTTGGATCGATTTGCTTTGCTAAAACCATAGGTTTACATCTAAAACACAAGTGCTATATCCATTTTAATGTACATATTTTGATAAAAGATGATTAGATGACTTCACATTTAACAGCAAGTTTAAAGCAGAGAGGCAGGTTTAGTGAGGTGCATCATTAGCTGATTAAAGAAAATGTTAACTGAATACTACCATCAGGCACACGGACCAATCTAATTAGTTGATTACTAATTCAGATTCAGTGCTGAGTACCTTTATCCCGAACATCAATTTCAGCTTAATATGAAGTTCTTCCTGCTTCTCTGTCATCACAGAAAATAAGGCTTGGCAATGGGGCAATTAGAAAAAAGAACAAATGACTGTTAGATTAAAGCCTTTACCGGCACTGCCGTCCAAGTGCACAGGGCTTATGCGCTACAAACAGGCGGCCACCTCTGCTTTCCAACAACAGGGTACCTGCAACTACTGCAAAATCGCCCTCCATCCAAATTTGTGTCATCAATTAACATATGTTTAGAGCTAATAAATTACCCTGTGCTCTATTCTACAGATACAGGGACAAATAAAAGTCCGTATTTCTTAACCATTGCAGAGCATTGGAGACAAGGGCTACGCTGGTAACCTATAATTTACGATGAAAGATGGGGCTGCTGGTGACTACAAGGGTCAGGGGAGAAAACAATGCATCACCCAGGCTCTGTTGAGCAGTTTGCAGTTAGAAATGCCAGATATGGATTAGAGCAATGGAAAATAAAAGTACTGCAGTCTGACTTTCTTGCTTTCCTTACTCGGTATTTTTAAAAATTGACACATCTACCTCAGTTCATTTCCAATCTTCTCCCCATTTCATCAGAGTCCTTCTCTCCCTGCAAACACCCTCGTGCCCCATCATCTTTCCTCTGGGGTCCAGTAACACTACCCACACAGTGACAGTGGCCTGGAGGTCTACTGATAATACTCTCATTAATCCTCGTAGTACATTTTCATCTAAAACATCTATGAATGGCAATTATTTCTTCAGTTGTACACATGGAAAACTTGAGTTACAAAACGATGCAGCTTTTTCTTGGGTTAAACAGAAAATGAGGTGCCAGGATGAGAATGAATGAAACTCAACAATTAGATTCCCAAATACCTCATATTATTTCCAGCTACCTTGGGCTTCATTAATAAGCTTATCAATTATTGGAACAGAAAATATCAGATTTCATCTAGAGGTTCAACTGTATATTTGTTCTGAGGCAATGTAATATACATTTAAAACTTGGAATTCCAAAGCTTTGAATTCATAAAATTGTATCTCTGTAGTTTTAATTACATCCATTTTCATTTAGTACTGTTTTAATATTATGAAGAAAGAAAGATGAAGTTCATGGAGTGTGTGTGTGTGTGTGATGTCTAGCCTGATTACCATTGCTCTTTAAATGCTTTACTAGTCTATGGAGATTAGTAGTAATTAGCATGACAGACAACAGGAGCAAATGCGGTCCACTTATGCCTCAGGCTGAACAAATTCAATGTTAACCATGAATATAATATCCATAAATAGAGAATAGTTGTTAGCAAATGTTGAAGTCAGAATCATATTTATAATTGCTTTAACAAAGATAAGAATTGCCTAGCTTTAGCAAGACCATGGTATTTTTTGTTCAGGATAATGTTGATAAGGACTATAAAAATACTGACTGTAAATGAAGCTCTTAAAAGAAAGTGAGTATCTAGAAATTTATAGTTGTAAAGTTGGAGATCATCCTTTTGGATAAACATTACTGATTTTTTTTGTTACAACAAGTATTCAATCAAGAATATGACCATGAATTTTATAGAACATCCAAAACAGAATCTTTATATAACATACCCTGAAAAGTTTATAAACTGTACCACCTTCTCTCCAAGCATGAAGTCAATTTATTACAGGCTTCATCTGGTCCCAGTCTGATGCCATGTAGAGGGAAAACCAGAAAGACACTGGTAAAAATGTGTCCACATCCAGGCTGCCATGTTACACAGACAACCTGTTACACCTGAGGACATAAGTGCATCGCCTAACCTCTCACACTCTGTCCTAACAATTATGGAGGTAATACATGGTATGCAACTTTCTCATTGCTGAGACAAAATACCCAACATCCAAAATTAAAGAGGAGAGGCTTATTAAGCTCATAGTTTGTAGAGGTTTCAGTTCATAATTGGGGGGCTCCAAGGCAGGGTGGCAGAGTAGAGAGGCACCGCAGAGGAGAAACAGTGCGTGGCTGGCAAAAGGTACCAAAATGAGTGAGAAAGACCTCAGCTCTTGCTATCCCTTCTACGATATCCAGGGTACTTATGGCAGGTAGCACTCACACCCTGATCCTAGTACCCTTGATCTTAGCATTGCACCAGGAATCAACTCCAGTGTCACATACTCCAGATCCAGTCACCTCTGAAAACCCCACCTGTGATCACATTAGGCTTTGGGAGGACATCTAGACACAGCCATAACATATGTAACAAGATTTCTTTTTATGTATGTCATTGGCTCTTTACTATTAAGACAGGTCAATAAATAAAGGTCTGAACCAAAATACAGCTCTAAAACTAATGATGAACACATGCTAGTAAAAGTCAATTAGAGCTAATAAAAACTCATCCAAGATGTAGAGTACCAGATTAACAGACAGAACTGACGGTGCAGTATTTCTGTGCTCTGACAAGTGTATTTAGTTTTTCTACTTCTTTGTGACTTGGTCTGGGAAGCCCCTACGTTTCTTAGATGTATGACATTTAATTTCATCTTGGTTATCTCATTTGTTGGTGCATAACTGTCCATAGTATTCTCTTATACTTTTTATTTCTGTAGAATTAGGAATAATGTCCTTTATCTCTCTCTTTTACCTGTTTGAATCTTTGCTTATGTTCTTCATTCATTTACCTAGAGATTTATCAGTTTTGTTGACCTTATCAAAGAATCAACTTTTGATTTTGTTGGTTTTTTTGCCCTTACTTTTCTAATCTCACTTACTTCTGCTTTTTATTATTTGTTTTCCTCAATTAGCTTTAAGTTAATGGTTTGTTCTTTTTTCCTGGAGCCTTACATTGTTAAGTTTTACCTGACCTGAGATCATTTTTGCATGATACTTTAAACATTAAGACAGTTTTTGCTATAAATTTCCCCATTAGCAGTACCTAATGAGTTTTGGTGTGATGTTGGGTTTTTAAAATTTTTTTATTTATTCTAAGTGTTTTCTAATTAATAACCTATTACTTCATTCCAACCATGATTAATTCAATTAGTTCTTCAGCAAATAATAACTATATATAATACTAAAGGATGAACCTGCTCCCTAATAAAAATTTCACTAATTTTACTCATTGGTTCAATTAGCCTTTTAGGGCTTCTCACTCTTTTTTTTTAATTTAAAGAGAAAAAAAGCAAAACAGAAAAAGGGTAGAAATAATACAGAATTTGAAAAAAACATTAAGAAATCACTACTTGATAAATTACATATTGTTGTCTTAGAAATAACTGTTCATGTTACAAAATTAAGGCATACAAAGTGAACAAACAGTGAGGCTGTAAACAGTTCTGTTCAATGATCTGACAAAAGCTTGGTAATATGGTTATCAGTCCCACACACTTAAACATACATGCTGTTATATCCTTCAGCACATTTTCTTTTCTTCCTTTTGCTTTTTAAGTACATTATCTGTTTAGTTATATCATGTTTTAGCTTGCTCAGCACCTTATTGATCTGTTTTTTTGTTGTTATTTCCTTTTTAATCATCTTATATAATTCTATTGTTCTGTTTTTGACTTTTTCCTCATCCATGTCACATGGATCAGCTTTGATGGAGTTGGGAGTTTTTGGAGGTATTTTGTTACCTTGTTTTCTCATGTTCTATTGTTTTATTTTATTTAATTTTCATTAACTTGGAGGTAGTAATATACAACAAAACAGGATGGAATAAAGCCAATTGAGACAGTATAGTGAAATTGGCACAGAACATCACAGCAGGTCACTAGGACAACAATAATAGGCACCATTGTATATCTTGTTATCTTCAAAATAGTTGTTCTATTAGGTACAGAAAAATCAAAAGAAATACACAACATTATAGAACACATCAAAACAGAATAATGAATAGAGCAACACCATTAATCAGGACAAAGCAAAACAGTGATAAAAATATCTGCCTTCAGATATAGTAGAAGGAAACTCCCCCAACTTGCTGTACCACATACAGTCACCTCCCAAGAGATACCCAGATCCCTGGATCCCAATTGTTAGCAGGGGGAGGGGTGGGGGGTGGGATATGGTATGTTTGATTCTAAGCCTGCACCCCGGTGGGCAGCAGGCTGGTTACTGGTTTGCTCAGCACCCTAAGTTCCAACATGGCGCGGATCTCAGGAAACGCTGTTACTTCTTGTTTCCCCGCCCTGGGGTGGCCACAGCTTGCCAGACCACAGTCACTTACCAGGGCGACAGGCTTGTTACTGGTTGGCTCAGAACTCTAAGTTCCAACTGGGGGTCCTCACTCTTTTACCTCAACAGTGCAATTGTCTGTAAATTTACATAGAGCTATTCCCCTATGAGTTAGAGCAGTAATTTCAAGATTTCAAACCAAAACTGAAATATCCTAGCCCACTTCCTCCTACATGGAGCACCAATTCTTCTTATTTCTGTACTCGCAATTATAGAAACAATTAATTTATTTATTCAAACTGTAGCTATAGCAGTACAGCTGGCCACCGATACTGTAACTGACCACTTACTGTCACATTTAATTGGAGGAGCTATGGTTTGATTGATTGGTTGTTTAAAAGTATGGTTTTAAATTTCCACAAATTTATAATTATTCCAGTTTTCCATTTTTTACTTCCTTCTGTTTGGTGGGAGAACAGTTTATCTTATTAGACCTTGTAAGACATAAGAAATGGTCTTTTCTGGGAAACGTTCCATATACAGTGGAGAATAATGTGGCTACTACATTGAAAAGTGTATATGTTGCTGAAAAAAGTGTTCCACGTGTCTATTAGGTCTTGTTAGTTTACCATGGTCATTAAATTCTTTGCTTTCTTACTTCCTTTCTGTCTTGATATTCTATACATTACTGAGAGAGGGGTATTGAAATTTCCAACTTCTATTATAAAATTCATTTCTCCTTGGAATTTGTTAATTTTTTCTTAATATATTTAGATGGTCTGACATGAAGTGCATAAAGGTTTATGACTGTATTCTTTTCTGGCAATATAGAACCTTTTATCAGTGTGTGAGGTTCTTGCATTCTATAACTTTTTGATTTAAAAGTTATTTTGTCTATGTTAGTTTAGATATCCTTGCTTTCTTTTGGTTTTTGTTTGCATGGAATATCTTCTTCTGTCGTCTCACTTCCAATCAATCTGTGATTGTGGATATGGAGTCTCTTGTAGTTGGATACAGAGGATGTAAACAGTATAATAGGGCAACTAGGATTTGAGCAGATACACTACAGTGAAGATATGTAAGTGGGAAATTAGCGAACAAAGAAGTCTTGACATCATTAAGATAATGAAGATCAAAATTAGAATGAAGTACAATTTCACACCTAAGTGTTGCCTAAAAACATTTTTAAAGGACAATGTGGGGTCCAGAAAATATGGATGGATTTGACTCCTCTAAGTCTTTGGAAAACAGTTTGGTACATCTTGAAACACAGAACAGGAGTAACTATGTAAATACAAATTAGTTTCTAGGTATGTATCCCCAGTAACAGAGGAGTATGTCCACTAAATAACTATATACAGGTATTTCTAGCAGCATTATTCATAATAGTTACGTAATAGAAATAACTCAAATAATGAATGAGATAGCATATGTGATATAATTGCAAAATAGGATATTATTCTGCCATTAAATAGAATGAATATGAGAAATTCAAATTATAGACATTATTCTCTAGATTACCCTCATGACGGTACTCCTAGACTACATTGCTGGGAGTTTCCTGACCACCATCGGACTATTGCCTACAGGAGTCCAGGGTTGTAATTCAAACACAGTGGCCTCCCTGAGCTAGAGTAACAGGACTTTTATTTGGGGGAGGCGGGTTACCAGGAATCAAACGCAGGACCCTGCAACTGCCAGGCAAGTGCTTGTGCTTCAGAACTGTGTCCCCAGTTCTGCTCCGGAGCGGAGTCACTGAGCAGAACTTCGTGGGGAGCGGGCAGGCTCTGGTCTGTGCTTCTGCCACTGCTGAACATTTGATGTGAGGCAAGCACAACATACGGACTTTTTATTTTTATCTCTTTTAATTAGTGCTTAATTATTATCATAGAGCTATTAATTACTACATGGGCAATATTGGTTTAAGATTTTCTTATAACCTGACATATTTAAGGCAACACCTAATATATAAAGTGGGATTGAAAAATATTGTGTTTGAATAAAGAAAAAATTATTATTATAATTATAAAGATACACTACTATTGTTCACCTTCAAAATACTCCCTTATCTTGGGACATACTTAGCCCATTCTGGCCACTTTCTGATGCAGTTGTGTAGGTCTCTTCTCTGGCTTGTCTCCAGCTTGCTATCATGGGTGCTTTTGTGACCTGAAATGATTCACAAACACTTACCTTTCCTGGTCATTTTGACTCTGCTGAGGAGTCAGAATTCCCATGATGCTGGACACAGTGAATAAGGTGGATGAAGACACCGCAGTGATGTTTTGAGCCTGTCTTTCCACTGGATGACACTTGGTAGCAGCAGTCACTGCACTGTTGACCACACCTCCTAAAGATAGAAAAGAGCTTCAGAACTGCTTCAGAAAGTGGGAAAATGATGGGAGAATATTAAGTGAGGGACATTATTTTGCAGGGTGTTAAGTACAAAGTATCTTTTACTGCAATAAATTTGTTAAGTTTAAACACTCACCACATTTTTGATCTTCCTGTGTATCTACGTTTAATATGCTCTACCAACTCTTAGGACTACTAGAGTTGCTTTGAAAAGAATATAGATGTAATTAGAATATAAAAGTGAATCTATGCACAAAATAGCAGATATAAATTATCAGACAGGTATAAAATACATTTTGTAAGTGCTGTATTTTAAAGTTGTTTAAAGCTTAAAGTTTAACAAAGTGGTGGAGGTAGTCTCGGAAAAAATGAAGCATGTTATGAAACAAGACATAAACCCTGTAGAACTAACTCCAAATTCAGGAGGGCATGTCAGGGGCAGCCCTGGGTTGGATACATTTTCTCGTCTCAGGTTGGCCAAATCTTAGTCCTTTGGAAACCTATCTTTGAGTTTAGAATCTTAGAATCTTTGCAAATGCAAAGCCTGAGAGGACATATGACAGGAGAACAGAGTGCCTGCTGCCTGCTACTTCTTTGGAAGTGTGTCTTTGTTTTACATATATTGGCAACTAAAGATGAGAATTTAGTGATTCCCTGCAAAAGGTGAAGAGCAATAGAAGATATCTAACCCTCATGTAGGCTAGAGATGCAAAGCATAAGAACCTCAAATCCTAGACTAGTCTCCATCTGTCTTGCATCTGAGATGTCAGCTTAGCTCTGTCCTTCCTTTCCTCCCTGATTTTCTTTGAATCTAAAAACTGATTTTCAAGACATGAAACATAATTATATCAGTCATTGTCTTCTATTGTTTTATAATAATTCCCCAAACATTTTCAGTTACATTCATAAAATTCCCTCTCAACATTTCCAATTGATATGAAGATTTCTTATGAATTTATTTCCACATAGCACTCCAAATAGTGCTTATTACTAAGTAGAATTCAGGAACCAGAAGCACTGTGATGATGTGACTGGTCCTTCACCTCACTCAGAATCACGGTTTAGCTCTATGTAGATAAGACGCCACTACAGACTGTAGTTGGTTTAAAAAAATACTATGTTCTATCAGTGTAAATCGTTATGCTGAGACTATCAATCTGGAACCTACAGAAAGAGCAAAAATAAAGAAATAAACACTTTCTGAGGACTACGTTACTGTCAGGCATCATGTCAAAAACTTCAAATATTTTGCATATTTAATTCTGACAATAAATACTTAGATTGAGGAGAGAAAAAGATGGCGGACCAATAGGTAGCAGGATATGGAGCCTCTCTGAGAGAGACAGCTCAGATGCCAGAATAGAGCACCCTTGAGAGACCCCAACAGAGGGAGATGGATTCTCTCAACCCAGGAAGAAACTGAAGGAAAATGAGCTGCTCGAATATGAGGTTCCAGGGCTACCATTAGAGAAGCTAAGATTGGTAAGCAGGGCGCTCTCACTGAGCCACCTGAATTTGTGCCCGAGACCGACCTGAGTGACCGAACCTGCGCCAATGTGACTGGCTTAAGTGGCCCCAAGTGTGGAGCTGAACCGCTCTGCACATGACTCACCCAGAGGCACTGTGGATTCGCGCTGCAGCCAAACTGAAGACAGAGGACTGAGAGCCCAGCGCAGAACTGCGTCAGAGAGGGACCAGCATCAACCCAAGGTGAGTGCTGGGAACAACACCATCCCAAGGGAAAGGGGTGACCAACTGGAAGACATGTTAGAGTCAGGCAAGACGACCCCAACTCAGTAAGGAATTGGCTTCAGTTGGTTGCTCCCCTTGTGGAGATTGGTAATATCTGCTTGACCTAGGTCACACCCCTGGCTGGTCATCACAAACCAATTCCCTAAGCGAGCATGTGCTGACACAGTGAAGGCCCATGAAGGTTGACTAGTCTGGAGCGGAGGAGCCAGCATACACTGCCCTTGCTTGTACTTCACTCTCTGACAGCAGACTAGAGAGGGCAGAAACCTCTAGCCTGCATGCTCCAGAAGAACCCTAACCAACAAGAAAAGAGGCTTGGAATTACACTATACACTTGTATTTAAAGAACCAAAAACATGAGGAGAGGGAGAAATAAGAAAAAGCCCCCAGCCCCTAACCCTGAGAATATTGACCCAGGAGAGGTAAATCCAAAAGAGATTGAGGGCAGCAACATGCAACATCAAACACGGTGTCAGCAGACATAAAGAGATATCTTCGGTACCTCGTAAACGAGATCAAAACTGAAATATTAATTCAAGTTAATAAAGAGATAAATAGATTGATAAAAGAAAGGCTAAGTATGTCTCAAGAAGACACAGATGGACGAATGGAGGAACACAAAGGAGAGAAATGTTCAATGAAGAATATAAAGAAAACCTAGCTTTCATGAAGCAGATTCAAAGAGATTACCAGGAAACTCAAAACTCCATTGAAAGCTGGCAAAACTGCTTGAAAGAAACTAAGGAGGGACTATCAAAACTTGAAGACAGGCTTGCAATGTGTGATCATGAAAGGGAAGATCTCTTAAAAATAACAAGGGAGCAGGCACTAACAATAGGAAGGCTAGAAGATGACAAGAGGATCTATAACTTAAGAATAAAGCATGTGAATGAAGAAGCAGGAGTCAAAACAGAGGAATTGCAAAGGATATTTATAGAAATCATTAAGGAAAATTTCCCAAGCACAGAAAAAGGAAATGATATGCAGATGTATGAAGCATACAGAACTCCAGCCACCTACAACCAAAACAGAGCTACACCTAGACACATAATAATCAAGATCCCAGAAATTCAATATAAGAACAGAATGTTAAAAGCCATCAGAGAAAACAAACAGATCACCTATAAAGGAAAACCCATCAAAATCACAGCAGACTTCGCAACACAGAATATCAGGTCAAGAAGAGCTTGGAGTGAAGTAATTCAAGCCCTGAAGGAGAACAACCTCCAGCCCAGATTGATGTATCCTGCAAAATTCTCTCTAGAAATTAATGGAGAAGCAAGATGTTTCCATGACAAAGAGGAACTGGGAGAATTTGTGACCACCAATCCAACCCTACAAAAAATACTAAAAGACATTTTAGAGAGAGAAAAAAAAGAATACAAGCATTTCAGGAACAGTGGCAGAGAGGCCTCAGGGAACGGGGCAGACAGTGGAGTGGAACAGAAAAATAGACAACCAATGGCAGAAAAATAGAGTAGCAGAAATGAGGCAGAGAAGATTGGCTGTAATCTCTAATATATATAGCCTTGATATACTAACAAAAAGAAACACAGGCCAAGTAGATCAGGAGACAGGGTCCATTGAGATGCTCTGTATAGGAAACAGAATTAACCTGAAAGAGGGTTGATGGACAGAAAGTCAAATATGAGAAAACAATGCTCTATGTGACAGGGAACCAGAGAGAAATAGAGGGAACTCGACCAGCACCTACAGATAGGTTGAAAAGTCATGATACTTTTTTGCAGTAGAGAACTACTCAGCTATAACACAGGAAAATCTTGAGACTTTTATAGGTAAAGGAATATAACTTGAGATCAAGCCCAGGAGTCAGAAGGTTCAGAACCAGTTAGGGTAAATAGCAGTTTGCTCCCCCCAATCTAAAAACCAAGGGAGTTAGTGGGACCCAAAATAATCAGTGCAGCCTATGGGAGTGAAAGGGGAGGAATTGTCTAACAAAGGAAGGCAAAGGATATTGTTAATAAAGTAACAAGATTTAAAATCTACATTATTCTCACTACTCTGCTTAGATGGATTATATTCTGTTCCAGTTTGTATACTTACACTAGATTTGAGGGCACAGTCAGCTATCCTAAAAATAGCAGGACATATTATGGTAATCATCCTTAATTTCCTATCAATTTAATCTGAAGCCCTGTATAATTTATACTGTCTTATTATGACTGATCTTATTTGAATTTGGTTTGTTAGATTGCTGCTTTGTATTGACTGATTTTATTCAAATCTGTTATGATTGATAGTATTAAGTCTAAGAGTATAGGCAACTACACTGAAGAGGAC